>SZWC01016491.1:4914-18848 GCA_023375785.1 Penium margaritaceum | reverse complement strand
ATGGTATGGTATGGTATGGTATGATATGGTATGGTATAAACGATATGGTATGGTATGGTATGGTATGGTTTGGTATGGTATGGTATTGTATGATATGGTATGGTATGGTATGGTATGTTATGGTATGGTATGGTATGGTATGGTATGGTATGGTATGGTATGGTATGGTATGGCCTGGTAAGGTATGTTATGGTATGGTACTGTATGGTATGGCATGACATGTGATGGTCTTGGATGGTATGGTATGCCATACCATACAAGACGTGGTCCTTACTGTGCCCCTGCCTGCTCCTCCTCGTTCTCCTCTTCTTCCTCCTCTTCCTCTGGGTCCCATCTTCCGCGTGCCTCTCCTCCTCTTGAGTCTGGGCCAGCTCCGTCGTCCCCTCCCTTCTTCTGCTCCGTGTCCTCTTCCCGGCCCTCCTTGATGCACTTTAGATACGTGCGGTTTAGCCCAATACAGCTCTTGGCCAGCACTTGGTACGCTGGTTGGCCGCAGACGCGGCAGACGACCTTCAAGAGCAGTGCCTCGGGCAGGTTTTCCTCACACACCATACAGGGGCCCCTGTAGCTGGCCAGGTCGCGGGGGTTCATGGAAGCACCTCTCCGCGGAGTAGCGTCGTGCACCTTTGGGGTCATCTCTCCGCTACCCGTTCGCTGTGACCGTGAGTGCTCTGGACGTTCTTTCTGTTCCTGCTGCTGCTGGCTCCTTCGCTCCTCGCCTTGCTTCTGTCCCGCTTGCACATCCCATGCAGAGACCTCCTGGACATCGGAGCCGTCCGTCGATTCCTTCCCTTGAGGCTCTTGGCTCCACGCCTCCTCTTGTTCCAACACCTGAGCCTCACATCGCTCCAATACCTCCTTCGCACACCATCCCCTCAAATCCTTGCGCTCCTTGAGCGGGGGAAGCTCCCCACCTGTTCCCGGTATGTGTGTGTGCCAGGCCCGAGGTAGCAGGATGAACTCGGTGGCTGGGTAGCTCCGCTCACTGAACCCATTCGGCCCTTCCAGCAAGACGTGTCCCGCGTCAACGGTAACTATGCGGTACACCTCCCGCGCTTCCTCTGTTTCACGCCTCGCGCCTGGGAATGGGCGGAGATAGACCAATTTCCCTTACCCGATTGGTCCGTGATTGAGGCGTCGGTTGGCGGCGTCGCATCCGTGCCAGGCCGAGACAGAGGCCCGGAGTCGTGTCTTTGCTCTCATTGCAGATGTCTGATGGCACCGTGCCTGGTACCACTCCTGCACCTCCTTGTCCCTCACCATTTCCCATTCTTCTTTCGAGCGGCCATTCTGCTTCCGCTCCGGGTCTAGTGGCAGCCGCAGTGGTGGTTGCGGCATGCCCAGTACCGTGCGCGGAGGCTGTCCAAAGAGGAGGGCGTGGGGCGAGACCAATGTGGCGCGGCTGGGGGTGATGTTGATGAAGTGGGCGGTCTTTTTAGAGTATCCCCCTAGTCTTTGCCCTCCGCGGGGGCCACTGCCCGTTCCAGGATATCGTGCAGTCGTTCGACGTGGCCCTGGGACTAGGGCTGGTACCGCCCGGAATGCACGTGCTGCACGTCCCACTCCGCGAGTTCCTCGCGGAATGCCCCTGCGAACTCCGTGCCGTTGTTGATGTGCACCACACGACAATCGCTGAAGCGGTAGAAGATCTCCTCACGGATGAAGCGGGCTGCACACTCGGAGGATTTGTCGGGGACAGCCATGACCCATACGTAAATTGTAAAATGGTCCACTACTGCAATCCAGTACCGCTCCCCCTGGGCGCGGCGAGGGCGAGGTCCAGGGAAGTCGGTGATGATGCGGTCCAAGGGCTCGCGGATAGGAGAGGGCAAGTAGATGAGCATGTCCCGCAGCGTGATTTTTTGGTGTCACTCACATGGTGCGCAGTGTTGCACCACCTCTTTTATGACTGCCAGGAGGTTTGGCACATGCAGGATGGGGGATAGGCGCTCCTTGAGTGCTTGCACGCCAGACTGGTGGTGGTGGTGGTAAGCCTTGACCACTGCTCTCTGCAAGGTGGACGAGGAAACCCATAAGACGTGTGGTGTGGTCCGCTAGAGATGGCCGCCTTCCCACGCGTACTGCCCACAGAGAAGGCTGAGGTCATCCTTCTTATGCCTGTCAAACTCCACGCCCATCTGAGCTCCCAGGTTGGTGTACACATTCTGCGCCTCCTCTTTTTGCTGTTCCTTAGTTGTGGCACAGAGCAAGATGTGTGCGGTTTACCAGATCCGCCGGAGACGGCCGCGTTTCGACTGGTCCCTCCGCCTTTCCCGCCTTTCCTGCGACAGCTTCTCCCGGCTTCTTCTTCGTCTCCTTCTGCAGCACCGGCAATCCCTAAGCCCGCCTTGCATCCTACTCCGCCTTCATTGCTTGCAGGCGCCGTTGGTTCTTCTCATCGTAGGGAGGGAGTTCTCTATCCCAGCTATCCGGGGCTGGAAAGAGACGTAGGATCCCCACCGCGCGTAGCTCCCCCTCGTCCCACTGATTCCAAAGTCTTACCTCAAGCAGTGCTTCATGCCGTCGTCCTCGTGCACTGCGGGCGTCAGCTACTTCCGTCTCTGGTTTCTGCCCTACCACCGCCTCGGGGAGCCGCAGCACGCCCTGTCCCTTTGCGATGGGCTGCTCTTCGTTAGGCTCTGGTGACTCCCTAAGCTCAGAGATCACTAGCCCCTCGTCTTTCTCTTTGCCGCAGTAGCCGTGGCGCTTTCCCCGGCCCCTCGCCCGTGATGAGCTGTGGCACCGGTGCCTCCTATGAGGGGTTGAAGCTGGGCTGGGACCGCGCCAGCTGGCATTGGGACATTGCGGAATACCGCCATAAGCAGCTCCATTGCTTGGGCGGCATCCCGTTGTACTTGCGCGAGCTGCGCCGGGTCGATGCTCTGACGGGTATCCTGGGAGGGATGGTGCTGCTTGCTGTGCTTGGCGAAGGGCATGTCCGTGGTGCTATCCTTGATGGTCCGCTTTGCTTGTCCTTGGCGGCAGGATGTCGGCGTGGTTTCCGCAGACGGGGCTTGCCTTGCTACGACTGAGTCCTTCTGTGGAGCAGCCATAGGGCTCGCAAATGCTACGTGGGGTGAGGCGGCCTGCTTGCTCGCGACCGCGAATGATGCGGTCCTCTTGGCCGCGTTTTGAAGTTTGGCCTGTTTGTCACGCAGGGTGGCCGATAACATTGGCCGCGGAGTGTTCTTCAGTGCCCCTCTTCTAGCCACATCTGCCTTTGCTTGTGCGCGTGCCTCTTGGGCCCGTCTCCCGCTTTCCACCTGCGCCTCCATTGTGATCTCCTTCTGTGCCGTCTCCGTGGCCGCCTGCACTCTTCCTGTCTCCGCTTCTTGTTCTGCAGCAGCTTCACCCTTCACTGTTGCAGGCTCGGCCACTGTCTCAACCGTCAACTTCGTCGCCACTCGTTCCGCCGCCGCTTCTGCCTTCCGCCTCTGCACCTCTGCCATTTATTGCCATAGTGCCTACAACGGGTCCCGCATGTTCGTGAGTTCGGGAGAGTCGTGGAGGTACTCCTGAGCCTCTTTTATCTCGGTGAGGGTGTGGTGTTTCTCGTCCCGATACACATCGACAGCCTCACGGGCTCAGTGGCGTATTGCCTCCTCCGTTAGTGCAGTTTTTGTCTTCGGAAGTACCTTCCACAACCCTTCCGCCACCGCAGTCACGGTCTGTTGGCGCAGGGCATCGTCATGGGTCAGTTGCCAACATTTTTCAATGGCGGCATACCAGCTCTCATACTACTGCTCCGCTGCAGAGATATCTGCAAGCTCTGCCATTGTATACTACACTCCCCATCTGCTGGTGATGAGCCCGATTAGGTAACCCCATCTCCATACTTTCGCCGCACTCCTCTTGTCCGGAACCTCCATCGTTCCCGCTGGTATGTGGGCGGAGTGGTAGATGGTGATCGCCTGGGCACGTTCTTGGAGCAGGTGCATATGGCGGTGTGTGGGATCCGCGGTTTGATCTTGGTGGTCTAGTAACCACCACTCGCGAGCGGCATGTACGTGGCGGTCTGGTTGTTCTGTGTCAAGGAATGTCGCCACTCCCTCCATGGCCTGCACCGGGCGGAGATTGAGGAGGTTGCGGAGTGCCGAAATGAGACGCTCGACCCCTGCCGTCTCCAGTAGTTGCGCTTGCCGAGCTCGCTGGCAAAGGGCGAGGGCAGTTTTAGCCGCACCCTTCAAGACCACTTGCCAAGCGGGGTTGAAGAGGGAGCTCTCCAACTTCGCGCGGACTGCCTCCAGGTGTTCATCTTGAAGGTGTATGATGACACTGCTCACCACGTCCAGCAGATTGTTGGCTCTGGGTTGTTCTCCACTGTCACCGGAGCTTTCCTCCAGATGGGTTTGCGCGCCCTCCATGATGGTGCCGGCACTGAGCGGGGGTCGCGGTGTCCCGCGCACTCGACTGCCTCGTGATGCTGGTGGAGAGGAGGAGTGCGCGGTCGGTGGAAAGGGACCCGGTGGCGGTGGTGCACTCGCGGGTGCCGTCGCAGCTGGGGACACGGGAGAGCCTGATGCCGGAGGTGCTCCAGATGGTGTTGTTGCTGCTGTTGCCGCTGGGGCCACGGAAGGGCCTGATGGCGGAGGTGCTCCAGGTGATGCTAGTGCTGTTGCTGCTGGGCGCGCGGAGGGGCCTGATGCCGGAGGTGCTCCAGGTGACGCTGCTACTGCTGTTGCTGCTGGACGCACGGAAGGGCCTAATGCCGGAGGTGCACCAGGTGACGCTGCTATTGTTGTTGCTGCTGGACGCGTAGAAGGGCTGATGCCAGAGATGCTGCAAGTGACGCTGCTACTGTTGTCGCTGCTGGGGGCACCAAAGGGACTGATGCTGCAGGTGTTCCCGGTGATGCTGCTGCAATAGGTGGCGCGGAATGTCCTACGTCAGCCGTAGGTACCGTGGCTCGGCTCGTGGTCTATCGCCGGATGGCACGTCTCGTGGCACCGTCACCCCCCCTGTTCGGAGGCGCGGACCCCGTGCTGGAAGGACGAGCCATTGGAGAGGCTGTGCCGCGGTTAGCATACGAGCTACGAGTGATGTGGCGGATGAACTAAGTACCAGAACCGGGTGGTGTGAGAACCATGGGAGAGGGAATGAAGGGCGGGCGAGCTGAAGTGAAGAGTGGAGTGAACGATCGAATGTCGGAGACAAAAATAAGACTGAGGATGCTGGCACCGAGCAATATATCCGCTTGGCGCGGCGCGAGCCAGTCGGCCGCCGGGAGCATGTCGTACGTGCGGACATCGCACACCTATACGGTGTGCGGTGCATGCACGTTGGCGACCTGGATGGGGAGGGCCACGATCTGGCTGATGCGTGCGTCGATAGCACCGGTGGATATGGAGAAGCAGAGCCGAGTGGGGATGATGAGATGGTGGAGTCTCAAGGTGCGGGCCATCCGTAATGCGATGATGGTATGGGTGGCTCCGGTATCCATGATGGCCACCAATTTGCGGTCACAGACCCAGACGTGGCACCATGCCACGTGGACCTCAGCAGGTGTCGGCGGACCGGGTACCAGTGGGGTAGGAGCCCACGAGCATGGCGCACGGCAGGCATCCTCTCGGACGCGGGAGTGTGCTATAACGATGGCATGTACCACCATTCAGACACCTGTTTTGCAGGTGAGGATGTAGGAGAGGCGGATGCTAGCGGGGGAGAGAGAGGGGTTCACGAAGGAGAAGAGGTTATGGAGACGATCCGTAGACGTAGGGGAGTGAAGAAGGAAGTCGACTAGAGAAAGAGGTTGACGCGTGTCAAGGAGAGGGGAGGCAGGGGGCGCGGGGAACAGCGTCGGAGGAGCGGTGGTAACCACTGCAGCAGAGGGAGTCTGGCATGACTGTGGCAGTGAAGAGCGAGGGGGGAGATGTGCCACGATTTCCTCGAGTGTCCAATCGCGAATTATGGGATTGAAACGGCGGGCAAGCTGGAGCCCAGTGGCATGGAGAGCCGGAAGGGTCTCCGCGATGCCAAAGGACTCCGCTAGCTCCAGCTGGAAAAGGAGTTGGTACACGGCCGTGGATATCTCATGCGTGAATTCACGAGCGACGCCTTCCCACTGAGGCTCGGTGTTCGCTGGGAGAGGAGCAGCTAAAGGAGGGGAGTCCAGGAGGCTGTCCCGCGGGTCCGCGGAGTGAGGCCAGTCCTCACGAGGGAGGCGGCTAAGAGCATCCACATTTTGATTGGCGAGCGCGGGCTGGTACTTGATTCTCAAGCTATAGCCCTGTAGGAGGAGGGCCCACTTGGCGAAGATATCCTCATGGTTTTGTGTTGTGAGGAGCCATTGCAACGCTTGATGATCGATGAGGACCGTAAAAGGATTACCGTTCTTGATGTTGTCACGGAAGTGTTGGAGTGCCCATAACACAGCCAAGCACTCGCCCTTCACCGGTGGGTAGTTCCGCTCACCGTCAGTGAGGGCGCGACTAACGTATGCAATCACCCGCTGGACTGGTTCCTGGATCGACTGCGACAGTACGGCGCTGAGGCCGTCCCGGGACCAGTCAGTAGTGATGGAAAAGGGAAGGTTGAAACCAGGGAACTCAAGCATGGGCGCGGTGACTAATCCATGCTTGATTTCCGCCCAGGCAAGGACGCACTCCGGTGTCCATTCAAACGGGATGTCCTGATGGGTCAGCTACTGCAATGGGCGGATGATGCGGGCGTGGTCACGGACGAACTTGCGGTAGAAGGAGACAAAGTCGACAAAGATTTTGACATGTCCCGCAGTAGTGGGTTGGCGCCACTCCTAGACGGCTGCGATCTTTGTGGGATCGGTTTTGATACCATCGGCACTCATGACGAACTCCAAACATTCCATTTTTGCGGCACCGATGGAACACTTGGCGGCCTTGAGCTTGAGGTTAGCAGCACAAAGAGCCGAGAAGACGGCGGAGAGGGAAGAGAAGAGGTCCACGAAGCTGTGAGCCGCGACCATGATGTCGTCAATGTAGCAGCTCACGTTAGGGATGCCGCGGAGAGTGGAATCCATGACGCGCTGGAACGTGGTGCTGGCATTGCGGAGACCGAAGGGCATGCAAGTGAAGGCGTAGTGTCTCTCAAGAGTGACAAAAGCCGTCTTGGCAATGGAATCCGGGTGCATGGGGACGGCATGGAAGGCCGCCTTGACGTCGAGTTTCGCAAACCATTCGCGCCCCTACTGGCACTCTTGGATGTCGACAATGAGCGGCATAGGGTAGGCATCTTCTTTCGTGACGTAGTTGAGGTCACAAAAGTCTACACAGAAGCGTTTGGATCCATCCGGTTTGCCGACAATGACCAAGTTGGCACGCCAGGGGCTAACGATGGGGACTATCACACCCTGGGCCTTCAATTCCGCGAGACCTTTGTTGATGATCTGTTCTTGGTCAGGAAGGATCCGGCAAACTTTCTGTTTAATCGCAGTAGCCGCGCCGGTGTTGATGACATGGAAGACGTTAACAGCTCCCAGGTCTGTCGCCGAGCCAGCAAAGATGTCAGCAAAAGAGTCCAACAGGTCCCGGAAGTCCTACCTCTAGGCTGGTGAGAGGCGTGGGTAAAGAATGTGGTCCCACCGTGGGGGCGGAGGTGGCAGTTGGTCGCGGATGGGGTAGAAATTGTCGTTGTCATCCAAGGGGAGGCCCTAGCCAAACGCTTGCTCACTCTGCTGCCATAGTCCCAGAAGGCTTGCACACACCCCTGGTTCCGCATGATCCGCGGAGCATTCGTGCCATTCTTCAACAGGAACCTGCTTCGCATCAATGGCGACATCTACGGGGTCTTGGCTGCGCGGGGAACGTGCGTGTGCATCTTCCTGCGTCGCATATGAGAGGGAGAAGGGTGAGGCGCCGGTCACTGGCATCGTGACTCGATCACCCACAGTGATGAGGGCGTACTCTTTCATACCTGTGGCGGATGTGAGCTGCATGACACCTAGGGAAAACAGGAGGTTACCTCGCCGCGGAAGGAGATAGTCCATGCCCAGGAGGACGTCGTAGGTCTGGGCCTGTGTGACTTGGACATCCATTGGTTCGTGAAGAGAACCCAATTGCAAGGGTAAGCCGCGGAATTCTCCATCCCCGTAATCCATCCCTCCTGCATAATTGCTTAACAGCCAGTGCGTTAGAAGGATGCGGTCTGTCCATCCAACAAGGCACAGGACACGGAGGGCCACGGTAGTGTGGGTTGCCCCTGTGTCGATTATAGCAAGGAACTTGCGACCGCGAATCCAAATCATGCAGCTGGCAACCTCGTAGTGGCGGTCATCGGGCGAGGTGGTTCCAGAGGCTATTGTGCCCAGCCCCAGTCCATCTCCTCTATGGTCAATCCTGGTGGAACCTCTGCCACGACTTGTCTGGTGTTCAGGGTGCCGTGGGGCGGAGTGGTGCAAGTGAGGGAGATGCGAACGGTTTGGAGGCGATGATTGGCTCTGATGAACTCTTCTCTGAGCCACGGAGCCAACTCGGGATGAAGACGGAGGAAGTCGAAGTTCACGGAGGCAATGGGAGTGGTGAAGAGTTTACCCACAGGATATGTGGAGTCTGCCGCAAGGATGGGAGTAGTTTGAGGTATCGACGAGGTATTCGCGATAGCTAGAAGCTTCGTAGGTACGGGATCCGTGGTGCGACGCTTCTCCGGGGGTCGCACGGAACGGGCAGTAACAGCCTCCTGCAGCCGGGCCTCGGCAGCTTCTGCCCGTCGCCGCAGGTCGCTCTGGAGCTGTGAAGCTTCCTCCAGGTCCCATCCACGGAGCTTGAGCCGACGGGCTCGTGTAATGAGATCCGTTTCCTCAGGCGTGGGTGTCACCTCCATAGTCTCATCCTCCGCAATGGGCAAACCCAGCTTTACGTTGCGGGCGCCGGCCGCGGGGTTTGGTGGCGGGTTTGGCAAGATACAGTGGCCTGTCCCCTGGGTCGCCCGGTCTTGTCCAGTGGGGGGCGGATGCGGTTACTATTGCTGCTGTTGCTGCTGCCGCTGATGCTGCTGTTGCTGACCCGGCTACGTCTGGTTTTAGTACTGCTGCCACTGCTGGACCATAGGATACTGGAAAACTGGGTCAAGACGCGGAGCTGCTTGTTGCTTATGAGGGCAGTCCCGAGCAATGTGTTCCAGGCTCTGGCACGTATAACAAGCTTTTGGCTTTTGCTTCTCTGGAGGCAGAGCGTGTGAAGAGGAGGGTGTATGGGTCTCGCTGCCCTCGTATTGTCGGGTGGACCGTTGTCTGGTGAAGATAGTTATAGCGTCCCGCACCGCGTCTTGGAGGGAATGATAGTGATCAGCAATCATGAGGCCACTTATCTCATTGGGGAGTGCGCGGATGGGATTCTGCAGCACGACCCACAACGGCAGGCCCTCCCCTTGCGGGCTCTTGGCCACCGAGGCCTAGGTAAGGAACTGGTCCAAGAATCTGCGGATATCATCATCCTTGCGCATTACCTCCTTCTCAATCTTCCGTAGCGCTTCTTCCTTCGTCAGGTGCTTGAAGTGCTCAATGAGGGCATTGCCAAAGTCCTCGAAAGATGGAAAAGGCGTGCGCGCGTTGTACTTGTCAGCTGCAGCCCTTTGGAGGTGAAGTTCCGCAGTGGCGAGGCAGAGGTCGGGCGAAATTCGGCCGATGCTAGCATAGAGGGTAATTTGTTTGAGCCAGACCCAGGGGTCCTCCTCTAGGGCACCCTTGAAGGAGACCAGCCACGGAATGTTGGCTGGCTCGGAACGGATGTATTGCAGCTGCGGAACGGTGCTGCGGTTAGTCGTCAACGCAGTCATAGCATGTGGCGGGGGGGAAATTGCAGGTGGAGTCGTAGAATACCCAGTTGGAGGGATTGGCATCTGGGACTGCCCCGCGGGCATAGGAAGATTTGCCTGTGTGGGTGGGAGAGGCATGTACCAGGAAGAGGGAACTGGCGTGGAGGCCGTGTAAGGTGTGGAGAAGAATGCCGTCCCAGGGGGCAGAATCCGAGTCCCATGTGGCGGTAGTGCCGTTGTCTGGGGTACCCACTATGTCTGAGGGGTTGGAATCGCAGCCGCGGAGTGAAGAGGAACCGCCGGTCCAACATTGGCGACCTAAGCCGCCACTGCCCCAGCCGAGTGCTGAGTCCCTTGTGTCTGCTGTCGGGTCGGATACAATTGACTCTGCGCCGTCGGTGGTGGCATGGGTGGTGGTGCTTGGAAGACCAGTCCCGCCGGCATGGTCCCCACGAACTGCTGGTGGGGAAGTTGTTGGTGAGCGGGCATGAGTGACTGCGGCTGCATGTTGGGTATGGGCACCGACAGCACCGGGCCCATATGCGGCATCCACTAGTGTGGGGTGATCGCGGAAGGCTATATCACGGTCGCCATCTATGCCACGCCTCCAAGTGGCTGCTGCTGCTGGGGTAACGGTGGAGTCCCCATCGGTGGGGTCCGAACTGCGGTCACCTAGTGGGCAACATCCCCACCAGGCTAGGGCATCTGTGGGAGCTGTGGCATCTCCGCGGAGGATTGTATCGCCAGGCTTGTTTGCACCATAGACTGCTGCGGCGGGTGAGTTAGCTGAGGCAGTCCGAGCGCAGGCGGGTGCGGCAGTGTTCCCGCCTGCGGGGCTCTCGTCACCGCCTGGGATAGAGGCACCTGTTGCTGCAGCGCCTCACTTGACACGATGTGGTGCGAGGGCATCCCTGCCTGTGGAATGCCCAGATTCGGATGGGAAGGGGGCATCTGCTATAGTGCCGGTCCGGACGCGGAGAGCTGTGGTGGTATCCCTATCTGTACTGAAGTGTGCGCAACTCCCAGGGGCTGCTGTAGTGAGTGCATCGGAATTTGTGATGGTCCCGTCGCCTGGGGGTGCACTGCTGGTCCTGCCGCCACTGCTCCCGCGGACGGGTGGACTTGATTCGCGTGAGGCTGATTTTCTGGCGGCTGCGCGGGCCCTGGTGTCTGCGAGGACCCCGGCATGCCCAGCTGCAGGCTCCTTGAGGGTGGCACCGGTAGGGTCATCCGCTGCTGGTGTAGTCCAGCCACAGGGGATCCTGCGGCCATGTCCAACAAAGCCATCCCTTCCACCTGCTGTTGCAAGTTCACGTCCTGCGACATCCCAAATGCGGATGTTGGGAATCCCATCTACTATAGGTGCGTAAACGACTGCTGCTCGTGCGGCGCTAGGGCCTCGGGGGTCCCAGAGTCCTCGGGACTCACGAGCAGAGAGTGAGGGTGCCCTGGCGGAGGTGCGTGCTACGATGCCGTATTGCCAGCTTCCAGCGGCTGCTGCCCACTGCGACGCTGGTAAACCAATCCGCGATAGACTCCAAGCTCTCCACCACCGGAGGATTCCTCCAGCAACGGCGATGCATCGGAGAACCATTGTGCTCCCAGCGGTATGTTCGCTTCCTCCTGTCCCTGCTGGTGCTGGACGGATCCACGGCTGCCAGATCTGTGGACGGTCTCCACCTCCACGTGTTCGCCCAGTGCATCCATGTTACAGTGCCAGTGCAGCTGTTCCAACCACCGAGTTACCCGTCGGCGCTAGGCGAGCGGATCAGAGCCGGGTGATGAACTGACTGGTGTGTGGGACAGCACCAGTGAGGAATCCCGGCTACCCACGTAGGTAGCGGCCCGTCGTGGCCGGAAGCACTGCATTGATAACTGCTGTTGCTGTCGTTGCCCGGTGTCCTGATGCACAAAGATAGCCGCCGACATCAACGACTGATCTGAAGGTAGCGTGTAGTTCCGCTAAGCAAAGAGCAAGGAATTGTCCACGCTCACCACACCATGACATTCATACCCCCAATTTTGCCGCACCCTTGACTTCCTCCGTGCAGATTTTTCTCCGCGCTATCCGCGGACTATGGACTTCTCACTACTGCTATTGTTCAAGCTAGGTGTGCAGCGGAACACAAGCACCAACTCCAAGCTGCTGATGATTCTGCGCACCACAGGTCTGGACCTGTGCGCACAAACCTCACCGATGAATGACACTCCGTGGTCCACTTCTTGCCACACGCAAGCCCGCCACCTCGTGGCTTCCAGCTCTTCTTCGCAGAATCCTCGTTCCGCGGACGTGTGCAAGCAAAGGCACCGCCGGCAGCTCACTTCACCCGTGCTTTTGGCTCTTCACACACTTGGTCCCGCCGACCGCGGATAGGACACCGAGATCTAAGGAAGGCATGGGGTAGTGGGTTGAGAGCTCAGATGAGAGCGAATGAATGTCTTTGATGAACTGGGCAGAGCACATCAATGTGGAGTATTGCTCAAGGAAGAAGGCAAGACTAAGCTAGCATTGTGCTATTGCCATATAGGTCTTATCTACTTGGGACTACGCACGGTGTGTCTACACGCTGTCGGTTTCATCCATCCCAAGGTATCCTCCTTTCCTCCTACTTGGACTCCACGCGGTACGGCTACGCACCGCGGGTCTCGTCCTCAAACACACAACATATCTTCTATTAATCATCTTCTTCATCTGCGACTCGTGCACGTGGTCTTTGTGTTCTTCCTTCAATCTTCGTCTTCCGCAGTGCGTCTCCAGAGGTTCCTCCGTGATTGATGCACGATCACTCATGCTGATTGGGTGTTTTTCCCCTGATTGCTCGGTCCAACCCCTGACTCGCCTGCGCCCTGTCAGTGATCGCGGATCTTGCTGTGGCTCGTCCTTGTTCTCTTTGTACCGCCGATTAGCCACCACCGCCTCCCGCAATCTTCATCATCCACTTCATGCGCTTAGTTGTAGGGCAATCGCCGCAGGTGATTGTGCTAACCTGCGGCAGTTTTCCTACATACATCCAGTCCCTGGATTCCGCGCTACCCTTCGCTCAACCGCATCCGCGCGAGCCAGCATTCTGTGCACGGATCTCAGGCTGCCCAGGTCCTCCCCGCGGATGGGCCTTCCCTGCGGAGCTGCGGCCGAAGTATGCCTGACAACGACGCAGAGCGAGAATGACCAGCCGCCTACAGCGGCTCCTTACCTTTCTTCCTCCTTAGCGGACCGCAGACACATAGAAGGGACTAGCTTAGAGTATACCTACTTATAAACTAGACTGCTCTCTTGTATTTTTTGCATCGCATCTATCATCAAGCTTATTCATTTCTGCCGAGCTTGTTCTTCTGCCCGCCTACGGGGTGTGGCACTTGCCCCCCGTTTGCTGCCGTTGCCCGCCGAAAGGCCGTGGCACCCGCTCTCCAGTTCTCTTTGTCGTTGCCCGCCGAAAGGCTGTGGCACCTCAAGCTCGCTTTCATCGCTCCTCCTTCTGTCAACGCGCCTCCTGCATCACCGCTGCCCGCTTTCGGTTGCTGTGGCAAGCCCCGCTGGCAGCCCGCACCCCTTTGCTGTGACAACCATCACCACTCAGCAGCTAAACCTCTAGACTGGCTTGTGCCTTTGGCACCGCCCCCACGCTCATCTGAACTCGTCACCCACTCCTCAGCACTGAGGCCTTTCAGCCCACGCCTCGGATCTGTACTTCTCTTCTACGTCAACCTCATCTTGCGCCCGTGCCTGTGGCACTACGCCCACTGATCAGTTCCCGGCAGCAGTACTTCCTCCTCACGCTTCTATCAGTTCCATTGCCATTCTTCTCATGACGTCATCGGCCTGTCAGCTTCCTGCACCTTCACCAAATCTTCCATCTGACCAGCTTCGCTCCAAACTCACCTCCACCGACTCCCTTATCTTCCTGCAATTTCCTGACAATGGTGTTTTATGGTATGGATGGTATGGTATGGTATGGTGTGGTGTGGTATGGTATGGTATGGTATGGTATGGTAAGGTATGGTATGGTATGGTATGGTATGGTATGGTATGGTATGGTCTGGTATTGTATGGTATGGTATGGTATGGTATGGTATGGTTTGGTATGGTACACTCTGCTTTGGTATGGTATGTTGTGGTATGTTTTGTTATGGTATGGTATGGTATGATATGGTGTGGTATGATATGGTATGGTATGGTATGGTATGGTATGGTATGGTATGGTATGGTA
>SZWC01016490.1:32706-52895 GCA_023375785.1 Penium margaritaceum | reverse complement strand
CTGTCCTAAAACCGGCCCAAAACCACTGTTTTGGCCGTAACTCTGCGCACACATGTCAGAATCCTACGCCGTCTGAACCTAGACGTGCAGAATCAAAAGACGCACGCAACGACTGGTCACATGCATGCATCCATTGACTGACAGTGAGTGTGTAATGCAAAAACATGCAAATGGGCCTCATGCCCAGTCCGCCGAAAAGCGCCTGCAAGACGTAGAAGTCACAGCAAGGAGTCCCGGTGACATCTGGGGCTCTGGAACAGTGGTCGGTCAGCTCCAGACGGGTAGTCCGCCGCCTGTCGTCGCGCCGGTGTCACCAGGGCCGCCTGCCTCAGGGATCTGCACGAGTATGGACACGGCCGAGTGGTCACAGTAAACTGTACAGGAACTGCACAAAGCACAACAGTGCCTGCGCCCAATACAATATACTCTGTTTCGCTAAAGCTAGGAGCTACACAACCCTGTTTACTACTTTTCCACGACATAGCTGTCCCCCCAACAAGGAAGACGTAGCCAATGCGACTACGAGTGTCAGAGTCAAGAGCCCAGTCGGTGTCAGTGTAGCCGTCCACTACCGTAGGCGGTTGTGTCCAATAGCAGAGACCAGTTCAAGTAGTGGAAAGTTCGTATTAGACAACATGCACAGCTGTCTCCATGTGTGGTACACGAGGGCACTAGGAGAGCTGAGCAAGAAAGTTGACGGTGAAGGCGACGTCTACTCTGGTCGTTGTCGCGAGGTACATGAGAGACCCAATCACTATTAGAAACCGAGATGCAGTTGCAACGTGGCCTGACGGGTCTTCTGTGCTCACGGCTTGTTTTTGGGTGGTTCCGAGTCTAAGCGTGAGCTTTTTGGTCGCCTGACGCTATGTTTTTGGGAGTGGAAGACAGTTGTGAGACAATCACTTTTTTGAATGGAATAACGTGATTTTGCATCAGGTTTTTAACATAAACATGATATCACCATTCGTAAGGCTATTCATGAGCTCTGCAACGCACCAAATCGTGCGTGATTCGGATCACCGTAGCTCCCGCTATGTCTGCCAAAACGCAGCACCCCAAACCAGCCGCTTAGTTGGCTGCGCGCACCACGTCGCCTGTCGAGGCGCCTTCACACATCAAGGACCCATCAAAACGCCATTCCGGAGGCGCAGATGTCCCTACGTGTAGCGGCGGTGCCCCTCACGCCTTTGGGGTCTGTTTCGATGAATTAATCATCGTGTTTGGTGATGGGGATTGATGTGGTTCAAAACATGTTCGCGGACCTGCTGTCAATATTTTGACAGAGTCCCATGAGTAACAAACTGTATTACTGAGTTTTGGACTCCGAGCTAGGATTTTGGCGAAGTCCCTCAGTAACAAAACTGCGACTCTGAAATCCGGCGGATCATCCACCGGACGCCTCGGCAGTCCTTCCGGAGCAAAATTCCCAGATGGTTTTTTGTTACTCGTTCCGGTCAATTATTCACCGGCAGTCGAATCGCAGCCAGCTCCCAGAGCCACCGTGCACACCCCAACTGTGGAAGCCCATATCTTCCTCGTTACTAGTCTGATTTTGGTGAAACAACTTCCATCGGATTCAGCGACTCGTCAGATTTGAGGGGCAATCCTCCATTTTAGGATCCCAGCAATCCTCGAGTCTCCAGACCCATCAACGAGGAATTTCCTCTCTTTGGCAGCTCGTAGGCACCGACCGGTGCCGCACTTGGGCATGCAGAGGGGCAAAGCTTCAACATTCTCCCCCTTACACCTGCCATGCCCACTGCTCCTTCTTGCTCTCACCCATCTTCCGCTGCGCCGTCCAGCCCATCATATTTGGTCATCCCTAGTCCAGCCACGCTCAATGCGTGCTGGTCCACGAGTTGCGCTTTGGTCAAGCAATCCGCAAGCATGTTGTGTGTGCTGCAGTGCTACAACACCACCTATCCCCTTTCAACCATGTCCCGTGCGTTGTGATAACGCACGTCAATATGCTTTGTATTGCGTCGCGTTGCTGGTCAGCGAGATTGGGCCGGTGTCGTCCTCTTGCACCATCGTATGCTCCTGCTACGGCACGCCCAGCTCCCCCAGCAACCTGTGGAGCCACACCGCCTCCTTGACCGCCTCGGCCACCACGATGTTCTCTGCTTCCAGTGTGGAAGTGGCAACACAGTTCTCATTCTTGATGTACCACGAGACCGCTGCACCAGCGAGGAAGAATGCATAGCCGGATGTGGAATTTCGCTTGTCCACATCACCAGCGTAGTCCGCATTTGTATAGCAGACCAGACGCAAAGGGCCCGCTCACCCCTTGTCATCAAACCTCAAGCACCCATGCCGTGTCACCTGCAGGTAGCGGAGGACGCGCTTGACCGCCAGTCAGTGTTGTGGCCCTGGGTCCGCTACGTACCTGCTCACTTGGCCCACTGCGTACACGAGACTGCGCACCGTTGATTGGTAGGGCACCCGTGCCATATCCTACCGTTCTTCTTTTGTTTGCGGTGTCATTGCCACACTTAGTTCACAGGTCGTGGAGACCGGACTACCAACTGGTTTGCAGTCCTCCATGCTCTACCGCTTCTGTACCTCAGCCACGTACTTTGCCTGTCCCAGCTCAAGCGTGCATGCCCTCCGGTTCCGCGTGATGCCCAACCCGAGGTAGTACTCTAGCTCCCCCATGTCCGACATCTGGAAACTGCTGCTCAGCTTCTCTTTCCACCACTGTAGGCTCGGCAAATTCGTCGGGCATAAAATCAGGTCGTCCACGTAGATGCGCCAATCTGATGGAGCTTCTTGTTGCGTCGCACGTACACGCTGTGATCCGCCTCACAGTGCTTGAACCTGAGTTGTGCCATGAAGCTGTCCATTTGTTTGTACCAGCATCTGGGTGATTGTTTTAACCCGTACAAGGACTTCCGCAGCTTACACACCTTGCCCTCCGGCGCCTCCACCCCCTCTGACACCTCCATGTAGATCTTTTTGTCTATGATGCTACTGAGGAAGAGCATCTTTACGTCGATTTGGTGGAGCTCCATGTCCTTCGCGGCCGCCACCGCAAGGATCGTCCGGATGCTTGTGAATTTGGCGACAGGAGTAAACTTCTCATTGAAGTGTTCTCCCTTACGTTGTGCTTATCACTTTGCCACCAGCCGCACCTTGTATTTGTCAACCAGACCTTCCTTTGTGCACTTGGTCTTAAAGACCCACTTTGAGTCAATGACCTTGGCATCTTTCGGCCTGTCAACCAGCTCCCACGTATCATTATTCATGATGGACGCCAGCTCCAATTTGATGGCTGTGTCCCATTGATTCCCTTTGGGCCGTGCAAGCGCCTCTTGCATGGTAGTCGGCTCCGTTGATGCAACCAGCATGTACCGCGTCATGCCGATCCATCGACCGGTGCTTGCGTCAAAGCGCTTTCCCGATTTTTGCTGCCTCCCGCTATGGCGTGGTAGTTTTGGTGGCGCATCGTTGCTTTGCTGTGATCCCTCCGACTCAGAATGCTCCGGTGAATCATCGACCGGATGGCTCCCCAAGGATCTCTCTCGCTCCAGCAAAACATCGCCTGAATGACCGGCGCGTCCGGTGGATTTTCCACCGACGCCCGATGCACACTATGCTGGGAGTGCGCGCCCTGGCACCCTCGGTGCCTCATATGTCGAATCTTTCCGGCGGATCTCCTCATCAGCCTAATCGTCATCGGAGTCCTCCGCGTTGGCTGCCACCACTGGTGCACCTTTGTGCTCTGATGCCGCATCCTCAACTTTAGCGTTTGCGGGCTCTTTCTCGTAGTCAAGGAGCTGGAACCTCTCCCCCGTCTTTGGAGAGTCCACCACGCCCACGTTGTTGCTGCTGATGTAGCGGTGTTGCTGGTCAACCTGGACGTCTCGGCTGTGCGCTCTCATAGCCAAGGTTCTTGGTACATGCATGGTGCTCAACATTCTTGACGAGTGCGATTGCGCTCAAGTCGACACGCATAGGAACAGGAACTGCTACACTCCCACTCATCTGTGCCATAAGATGTTGAAGCCAATTTGCTTCCTTTGCTCCAAAGCTCGGAGAATCGTACTTGGCTTCCGTGCTTGACGTGGCCACAACCACCAATCGCTTGTTGCACCAGCTTATGACACGCCCATTCATGAGAAACACATGTCCATACATGGACTTGCACTCCTCTGGATTTGGAGCCCAATCTATGTCTGTGTAGCCGATGATGCTTTTTTTGGTGTCGTTGTAGGTCTTGTCGATGTTGGTGGTACCAGCAAGGTAGCGGACGATCCGCTTCACTGCCTTCTGGTGCTCAGGTCCGGGGCTGGCCATGTGCTGGCTCAGAGCGCTCACAACATGTGCGAGGTTTGGCGAGGTTGCCACCATCCAGTACATGAGACTATTGATGGCGCTGTGGTAATTCTGCCCCTTAGTTGCATGTGCTTCTCCACTGAAGCTCACAAGGTAATGCCGCGTCTTATGCGGTGTGCCGATGGGTCTTGCTTCTGCCATGTCGAACCGTTGTAAGACATCCATGATGTAGCTGCTCTATTACAACAAGAGGATATGTGCTTTGTGGTCGTGTGATTTGGATACCAAGGAAGTAGGATACCTCCCGGAGATCAGACATCTAAAAGTGCTCCTGCATCGCCTACTTAAACTCCCGCAATGCAGACATGATGTTGGAAAGGAGGAGCATGTCATCCATATAGACAATGATAATGAGGACCTCATGCTCGTGCTGCCAGCGATAGATACTATAGTCACACTCGCTGCGCTCAAATCCCATACACTGTAGCACCGCATCCAACTTCTGGCTCCAAGCACATGACGCTTGCTTGAGGTCATATAGTGACTTCTGCAGCTTACAAACCAGGTGTTCCTGGCCATCCATGACAAATCCTTTGGCTGCTCCATGTAGATCTCCTCCTCCAAGTCATCGTTCAAGAATTCGGTCTTGACATCTATGTGGTGGATCTCGAATTCATCAACTGCTGCATAAGAGAGGAGCGTATGTACAGAGGAAAACTTTGAAACGGGAGAAAAAGTCTCCGTGTAGTCGATGCCTTCCTGTTGTGAATAACCCTTTGCGACCAGCCTCCCCTTGTACTTTTTGAGGTTGCCATTTGCTCTCCACTTCTTCGTGAACACGCACTTGAAATTGATCACCTTATGCCCAGGTGGAAGCTCAGTCAGCTCCTACGTGCCGTTGTCAAGCTGTGACTGTATCTCATGTTGCACAGCTTGTGCCCAATCTACTGTATCAGATGTAGCCATAGCTTCCTTGTAAGAAGTTGGCTCATCTGATTCAGCTGCAACTCGACATTCATCTATTCTGCTTTCTGTAGCATACACAAATGACCGCGCTTACGAGGCTTGTAGCGCACCATGAGAGGGTTACTGCAACCTGGTGCTGGAGCGTTAGTGGGTGGTTGGCGCGGTGCGACTGGTCTAATTCTTGCTATTGGTGGTGTTGTATCTCCTTCCTCAGCTCCTGCCGATGAGGCTACTGTACCTGCTACATCAGACATTGGCGAGTAGACTGGTTTTCCCACCGTCACAGTGGAGGAAGCATACGGAGAGAGGGGAGTAGGAAGGATGTCTGCTCCCACTACTTTATTAGTTGCTGGTTCTGCTACCTCTTTACAATTAATGATGGTGCCGATGATGTTGCTCTCATTGAAGACGAAGTCCCAGGAAATGATGGCATGGCCAGTATCCCTCTCATAGAGGCGATACGCCTTTCTTTCCATGTCATAGTCGATCATCAGCATCTGCGCACTCTTTGTGTTCCACTTCTGCCCCTCTTCCTTGGGCACGTGCATGTGCGCCAAGCTGCCAAACGCACGGAGTTGATCCACGCTCCGCTTCTCACGAAACCACACCTTTTACGATGTCATCTACTCCAGTGCCTTGGTTGGACTGAGGTTCTTGATGTACACTGCAGTGCTCACTGCTTCAGCCCAGAAGTCTTTGGTGAGCCGAGTTGCATGTAGCATGGAGCGTGCCGACTCAACAATGGTCCAGTTGGTGCGCTCTGTTACACTGTTCTGTTGCGGCGAGTATGGCACAGTACGTTGTGCCTTGATGCCAACTGCTATGAAGTAGTCCTAGAACTCCTTCCTTAGGTACTCTCCTCTGTGGTCGTTGCGCAACACTTTTATTTTCTTTCCAGTCTGGTTCTCCACCATCGCCTTGAACTCCGTGAACCTATCACAACACTGGTCCTTGGAAGTAAGGAAGTACAGAGCAGTATAACGGCTGAAATCATCAATGAAGGCCAAGAAATAACTGGAGCATCCAAAGCTCTAGGTCTGTATCGGGCCACACAAGTCCGTGTGGACAAGCTCTAGCACCTCCTTTGCACGCTCCCCTCCTTCACAGAACGCCTCGCGATGTTGCTTCCCCTCCCAACAACTGATGCACAACTGCTGCTCAAAGTAGGAGATAGTAGGAAAGTCACATACCATCTGCTTTGCTTGAAGCTGCTACAAGGCACGCATGCCGATGTGCCCAGAGCACGCATGCCAGATCTCGCCGTCGGTTGCCTGAACCATTACTACAAGAATCTGCTCACGCGAGATCTTGGTTGTCCCCAGAAGGCGGTACATATCACCCTCCTTCACCGACCTGGCCAGCTCCTTTCCTGTGTCCTTGTGAAGGATGTAACCATAGTCATCATCGACGGCGACGCACATTCTTATGTTGGTAAGGAGGAGTCTGAGAGGAGGTTGAATGTAGCATCAAGGACGTACAATATGCCATGGATCACTCCCACTTCAATACCATGTCGGGTCTCGAACCACATATGCACAATCCCAATCACCTTAGCATAAACCACCCAACCATCACCCAAAGCAATAGGTCGAGGGGGAATGGAGAGCAGTTGCATAAATACTCCTTGTGATGCGTCATACTCTTGGTGCATCCTGTCCTTGTACCGCGCCATATCTGCCTTCTCCATTGTGACATGTCAGTCTTCACCATGAAGAGGTGGCCGTGCACCTCATTGGCCACGTTCATGTTGCCAAAGTGGTGCACACCGATCTGGTTTTGTTGTTGCTGTAGTAAACACTACTGTGACTGCTGTTACAATGACTGCTGGTGATGTTGCTCCTTCTGGTCCCTCTTGAACTTGAAGCACTCTTTCTTTTAGTACCCCTCTTTCTGGCAGTAGTGGCACTTGCCTTTTTTCTTGACTATCTACTATCCATACTATTGCTATTGCTGGTTACGTGAGTCCATGGCCACAAAAGTTGCTTCACTGCTGCTGTCGCCATTGCGCTTTGCTGCATTACGACGCAATTCTACCTCCACCAGGTACGTGCAGATAAAATTGAGGTCGAGAGTCGACTTGCACTCTAGCGTCTCTCGCACCATGTCCTAGATTGTTGGGCGTCCCCTGAACAAGAGGAGGATGAAGTGCGTCTCTTCCATATAGTTTCCGACTGCTTTCAGCTGTTTTGCCAGATCTTTGGTCCTATACATGTATGCATCCATCCCTTCACCACCATGCATTTTCAATGCCATCATCTTCTCCTCTAAAAGCATGCGGAATGCAGGATCCTTGCTCGTATTCTTCTTGCACAACGCATCCCACCCCTCCATTGCAGTAACCTTGTCACTCACGTACTCTAGTTGCGCGTTCAAAACAGTGTTGAAAAGCAGCCTGTAAGCCTGTCTGTCCTTCGTCTTCCACTCCCCATACGTCGTTGCTGCAGTTGTAGATGAAATTACATCTGCTTCACCTTTCTATAGTGTCTTCCCCGTCACCACATGCGCTACGGTGGTGTCTTTTGCCTGTGGAACCGGAGCCGGCTCGTCAGCACTCACCACCTCCCTCAAGCCCCTTTCCTCCAAAAGGAGGCGGGTACAGATCTTCGAAAACGTGAAGTTTGCGCATCCCTCAAGCCGTACCAAGGGCTGGGCTGCTATCACGACACCTGCTGCTGCCATTTTGAGCCTTGGTGATGGTGAACGCTACCCTTGAGTGGCCGGGCTACTCCTGCTTTTGATTCTGCTTGTCAAAAACATGTGTGACAGAGTCTCAACTCTAGAGACCAGCAGACTGGGAATCTGAAAAAACTGAGTACACCATTGGAAAATGCAGCTTAAAAAAATTCAGATAGACCCATAAAACAATGTCATTAACATGGGATTTTGAAAGTTATGCCCTTTTGAAAACAGGATGTGCTATTGCTCCTACTCTAGCTCAAACCAGCAAACTTGTAAACGGTGTTTTTTCCAAACATACCGCTGGATTGCAAACATTTTTCCGCCAATGGAAGACTTAGGAAAAAGAATTTGATTTTCATGTGCTAATGTCTAAATTTGAGAAAAAAAGACAGAGTCAAGGTCATTACAAAGAGACTGTCTTACACAGAGAGAAGAGAGTAGCACTTGCAGACCTGGTTTTGAGCAATACTTTACATTTGACCATGGGATCCTCACGATCTTGGGCTCGATGGAAAGCTTGTCTTACAAACTTGAAGTTCTGGTGGTTGATCATGATATTTAGGCAAATTTTGACCCTAAGCCGTCACTCTCAAAGTGATGGCCTTTGCTGGCTGAAACTGGTAGAAACTGGCTCTGATACCAAGTGTTGGATCTCGAGGAGAGGGGTAGCCTTGGAGCAGTGAGCATGTGGGACTAAAAGGGCTTCATTTGTGCTGTAGAATGGTTGTTGAATTACTCAAAATGATGGAGTACATTAAGAATTAGAGCTTGGGTAAGTCAGCCCTCTCACAAGCCACACCACGTAGTTATGGAGGCTACGGCTCACATACTAGAGTCCATAATCTCACACAAGAGAGGAAATCAGCCCAGCAATCAGACTGACCAGTTGTACACGACCTAGAGAGCTAGAATATAATCTCATGGCTCATTCCTAGTGGTCACATAATCCACAATCCCATGTAGAATCGCCAGGTGTGCATGGCTAGCATTCAAGGACCTCACCTCACCTAAGAACCAAGGAGAGGCACCTTTTGCCTAGTCAGCACACTCTGACAAAGCAATCCAAAAATGAAGGACCTTTTTGGATATTTGTCCCGTCAGTTCTTGACCCTGGACATCTTGCCTTTTTCTTTTCTCATGCTAAGGCATGGAGCCGTCTCCCATGGTCACCCGGGCACCG
This sequence comes from Penium margaritaceum, assembly GCA_023375785.1. Classification (NCBI taxonomy): domain Eukaryota; kingdom Viridiplantae; phylum Streptophyta; class Zygnematophyceae; order Desmidiales; family Peniaceae; genus Penium; species Penium margaritaceum. The sequence goes on along the minus strand of SZWC01016490.1, from coordinate 43,795 downwards.
GCAGTTGATGACCCCAGAAATTCCAAAAGCTCATCTCTCTCAATCCGACTGTTGGATCGGCCTGAAACTTAGATTGATGAATTTTTTCCACCCTTCTTTCCAATGGTGAAGTTTGATAGATGATCCAAGCAGGTACCTGGTAGTTTCGTGGAACTTTCTCTTTTGGACCTGAAACTCAGCCTGATGGTCTAATTTCCAACAGGGAGCCGACGAGCGAGCAAGCAACAAGCTCCCATCTCTCTCCCACCATGCTCAGAGTCAAACATCCCCCCTCCAAGTAATCTTGTTGCAAAGTATCCCCAGTCACGATCAGCAAGATGAAGACCATGGCTGAACCGGACTGACTGAACCTATCATTGTCACATGCACACAATGTTTACTCAGGCACATGATCATGTCAATACATAGGACTTTCTTGGTCAGTGGGTCTACTGATCATCAAAAACAATGGAGACGTCGACTGAAGGAGGTCTTCATGCTCAGTCATGTTGGCCTGAGGGTGAGTGTGCACCTTGTAGGGTCCCTAGCAGTGGCTGGTTCACACCACCAACTGTTTTTGGAGAGACTGAAACTGTGGAGGCAACTGGTTCCAAGGATAGCAGAAAACTGGTCAGAGAGTGAGGCGATAGTTTTGGCCTCAATTGACTGGGAATGAACACTTGATCAAGGCTCACAAGCAGTGGCATTGTATAGCCACTGATCCAAGCTTTCCAGAACACCAAAGCATGCCAGATTTGAAGCTTCCTAGCAGATTCTATGGCTTCAAGAATGTCTATTGGTAAGCTGTCCTTTTTCCATCTAGGAAGGCATCCCTTCCCTCCTCTAGCAGCTTCCGTCCCTTCCTAGATTCCTCAGCTTGCTTCTAGTAGGAGGGGAGGTGTCCAGAAGACAAAGACACCTCTACATGCCTTGTAGGACAAGTCACCCCTTCTAGAAGGTGTGCCACCTTCATGGACCCTCACCTGGCCTTCTAGAAACTTAAAGAGGAACTCTAGAGGTTGAGCTAGCTTCCTGGCATCTATTTTCCACCTCCCTTGTGTTGATTGTTTTTGCACCTTATTCAGTATTGTAGGATGGATGAGGAATGCTCTGCCCCTTGTGGAGGTATGACCCCTGGATCCGTTGTGATGTGACTCAACTATGCTCTGTCTCATGTGAGATATGACCTGTGAGTACACCATTTGGGTAAGTGGTTACCTTGGCCATTTTGTTGATTTGGCCAAGTGAGAGGTCACGAGTTCGATCCTGGCCCCATGCACATCTTGCTTGCTGTGGAAGCTTCCAAGAAAGAATGTCCGTAGCTTCTTGGATGTTACATGGTTGGTTTGTCACCTTGACACTAGGATGCTTATGTGTCAAGCCCACAGTGCAAGTCCATTGGTGACGTGGCTGGTTCAGGTCACTTCCCAGGAATGTACTTTTGAGTTCTAGGACTGGACAGACAGCTATAAAAGGACTTGTCTTGCATGCTAATCAATTAACCCTTGCTTGATGCTCTCTTGCGTATTGACGACTTGAGCTCTTCTTGAGATGTAATGCTAAGGCGTTAGTACTCTTGAAGGTGAAGTGTATGCCTGATTAAGTTTGGGGTGCATGACACATGTCAACAAAGGAAGAAGGCTCAAAAACCTTTGTGAGCTTTTTTGGTTTTGCGGCTTCTCTACCAGAGGTGGTTAGCTCAGTAGCTAACAAAGGGTTATGGGCCCACTCCTCTGGTTAGGGAAGTTTCACGCACGCAACCGCTAAGGTCACAAGCAGTGAGAGCGCCTTCGTTCTCACCCAACCTCTCTGTTTGCAGGGCAACATCAGCAGGAGGGGAATGCAACACATCTGCACCTTTCTACCTTGGGAGCTGACATCAGCCTACATCAGCCTACATCAGCCTACATCTGCTTGCAACGGTCAACATGAACAGGGGAAGCAGCTGCCTCTTCTCACCAACAGCCTACAGCAGCCTCAAACACAGGTTCATCGGCATCAACAACAGGTGCAGCAATTGTAGCAGTTGTAGTTGTAGGGATGGCAGGGACAGGGGAACCAGGGAATCATTCACCCATCCTCAAATTTGATGGAGAGGGGTTTGCGCTCTGGAAGTGGCAGTTTGAGATCATCATGGATGACAGAGATCTGCTAGGATATTTTGACGGAACTGTCCCAGCACTAAAGGAGGAGGGTACTGACCTTGTGGCATGGGTCAAGCTCAACAAGAAGGTTCTTGCCATTCTTGTGTCCTCCATACAACCCTCAGTCCTTTCACACATCAGCGGTTGTACAGTGGTAACCGCGGCATACGCCAAACTTGGCAAGGTCTTTCAGTCCTCCTCACTTGCTAACAGTCTCTTCATTCTACAAAATCTCATCAGCATGAGACTTGGTGAAGGGGAGGATGTTTCCGCCTTTATGCAGAAATTTGAGACGCTCTTGCAACAAGCCACCGGCATGGGATGGGACCTAAAATCCGACATGCAGGTCATGATTTTTCTGATGACGTTGCCGGAAAGTTGGGGCCCCATGATAACGGTGATTGGAGGGTGGACTGAAGATCTAGTTTCCTACACCACCGTCTCTGAGTATGTGCAAAATGAAGCCATGCGTCGTAGGAGCAGTGAAGCAAACATGGCTGCCTTTGCCTCACAGAGCAGTGGCACCTTCCGCAATACCTCCTCCTCTGGGTACAGGGGAAACAAGAGCACTAGCAACAGTGGAAGGGGTGCAAAGCGCCAAGGAAACTGCTATAACTGTGGCAAGGCTGGACACTGGGCTTGAGAGTGCCGTGCACCCAAGAGATAGGGAGGAGACGGTGATGAATGGCGAGGGGGACATGGTGGGAAGGATCCCACAAGCTTGATGGCTGAGTGTGCCTCCCACAAAGGGAGGGCGATACTCAGGCCAGGATCTTACGGCCTCGACTCAGGCACAAACGAGCACACCACTTACGAGAAGAGAGACTTCATCTCTCTTGCTCCATGCAACAAGAACTTCAGAGTTGCCAACGGCAAGGTTGAGGTAGCTGAGGGGATTGGTGACAAGCTAGTCACAGTGGGTGTCAACGGTGGAGATTCCGACCTCAAGGTAGAGGGGGTGGTCTACTTGCCCTCCTTCACAGCCAACCTTCTCTCCGTCTCCAAGATAACTGACCATGGCATGACAGTGGTCTTCACAGAGAAGGAAGCAGCAATAGTTCCTACCAAGGACATCAACATCTCCTACTCCGCCAAGAAGGTTGTCGCACAGGTTCCTCGCATTGATGGGCTCTACGTCTTGCAGACCAAAACTACAAATTGAACGGCTGAATCTTCGGTGGAGGGTGATGACGAGGAGAGCAGCGATGTAGATTCAGATGAGGAAGGACATGCTGGATGAGCGGAAGCAGTGGCAGCAGACGATTTAGTAACAAAACTGCAAGCAAATACAACCACCGGGGCTGTTCATTCTAGCATGTGCACATCCTCCAAAAACCTGTGGCACAGGCGCTTTGGGCACGTGGCTCATCGCACATTGGAGCTCATGGCAAAGCAGGAGCTAGTGCGTGGGATGGAGCTAGGTGATGAGGCGGAGGGAGCCGGCATCATGTGTGGGCCATGCCTTCAAGGCAAGGCAAAAAGGAAACCCTTCAAGCGCAATGGTACGCGTGCTCTCGCACCCCTTGACCTCGTGCACTCTGACGTGTGCGACCCCTTCCGCATGCCATCAAATGGAGACAAAAGATGTTTCCTCACATACGTTGATGACAATAGCCGCAAGGTGTGGATATACTTTCTCAAAAAGAAAAGCAATGTGAAGGAGAATCTGCAAGCCTTTGTCGCTATGGTTGAGGGACAGAGTGGAAAGAAGGTGAAGGCGTTCAGAATGGACAACGGGGGAGAGTACGAAGCCTGCAGGGAGTGGCTCAAGACACAGGGCATTGAACACCAGAAAACAACGCCCTACTCACCTGAAAGCAACGGCGTAGCAGAGAGGATGAACCAGATGCTCCTACGCATGACAAGGTGCATGCTCTTTGACGCCAAGCTGCCTCCTATGTTCAGGGCTGAAGCAGCACGTACGGCTACCTACCTTGTGAACCTCATACCTGCAGCAGCGCTGCAAAGGCGAGGCAAGAAGAAGCAGACACAACAGCTGAAGACGCCTCAAGAAGCATGGTCAGGCAAGAAGCCGGATGCCTCCCATTTCAAGGTGTTCGGTTGCACCGTGTTTGCTAAGGTCCAGGCCGGTGAGGGCCGTGGAAAGCTCGATGCAAGAGCACGAAAGTGCATTTTCATCGGCTATGACACCACCCAGAAGGCTTATCGACTCTGGGACCAAGGGGCCAAGAAGGTCATCCGCACCAAAGATGTGGATTTCCACGAAGTTTCTGTGAGCAAGGGAGAGCATCTCGAACTCGAGAACGCTCCAAAACAGGGAGAGTGGCTCACTCTCCTTGAAGAGGGAGATGAAGCACCAGCACAATGGCATGAGATAGGTGCTGCAACAGGGAGAGGAGGTCATGAAGATAACTCAGAGGAATCAGACTCTGATTCTGACTTATCCGATCCTCCAGACAATGACGAGGATGCCTCTCCCATCATCAACGACGAACCAGACCTCCAGCCTCCACATCAACATTACCAGCCACCAGGTTCAAGGAGCAGTTCACGCCACAAAGTACCTCGGCAGCATTACGATGCAGATAAGGGTGAATGGACAGGTTTCAACTATTCATTCTTGGTTCAAGAGGAGCCAACGTCTGTCGCAGAGGCACTCACTCGGCCTGAAAAAGCAGAGTGGGATGAAGCAATTCGCAATGAACTCAGCTCCATCGAAGAGAATGGGACATGGGTGCTGGTGGAAAGACCTGCCGGGGTTCACGTTGTGGGGTCCAAGTGGGTGCTGAAAGTCAAAAGGAAACAAGATGGCAAGATAGACAAGTACAAGGCACGGGTGGTAGCAAAAGGATTCTCCCAACGGCTTGGCGCAGAGTACGATGAAACCTTTGCTCCAGTTGTGACGTTTGCCTCCATCCGGTCAATGCTCACCATTGCTGCTGCCGAGAACATGGAGGTCCACCAGATGGATGTCAAGACAGCCTTCCTTTACGGCAAACTTGACAAGGAGGTATTGATGGAGGTTCGAGAGGGGGTTGATGCTCCTGAGGGCAAGGTGTGTAGATTGGTGAATGCACTCTATGGGCTAAAACAAGCGCCAAGACTTTGGTACCAAGAGATGGACACGTTCATGGCCAAGGAGTCCTTCATGCACTGCGACAATGGCCCTAGCATGTACGTGCATGAGAGTGACAAAGGGACTATGTTGGTCGCCTTGTACGTTGATGACCTGATTCTATGCTCTTCTTCAAAGCAGCTGCTAAACGATCTCAAGGGGTAGCTGAGTAGAAGATTCGAGATGAAGGACATGGGTCCTCTTGACTTCTATCTTGGAATTGCCATCAAGCGTGACAAAGCAGCAGGTACCATCAGCCTGAACTTGACAAAATACATCGACTCCATCCTCAAAAGATACGACATGGCAGATTGCAAACCTGCTAGCACACCCATGAGCTCGGAGTGCAAACTCTCCACCTCCATGTCCCCATCCAACGAAGCGGAGAAAACTGACATGTTGGGCATCCCATATCAGTTTGCAGTGGGCAGTCTGATGTATGCCATGGTCGCCATCTGACCAGATATAGCCCATGCTGTTGGGCAGGTGAGCCGGTTTGTGGCCAATCCTGGTCCACTTCACTGGCAGGCCGTGAAGCGCATCATGCGCTACCTTCAGGAGGCACGGCATGTGGGGTTCCATTTTGGAGGCATCGCTGGATCCGCATCACTGCGTCTCATGTGCTACACTGATGCTCATTGGGGAGGGAATGACGATGATAGAAAATCTACCTCCGGCTTTGTGTGTATGTTGAATGGAGGTACAATCACTTGGGCAAGTCGCAAGCAGGAATGTGTCTCTCTGTCAACAGCTGAAGCTGAGTACATTGCCTTGGCTGAGGTGTGTAAAGAGATGCAGTGGCTACGAAGCCTGCTATCTGAGATGAAGGCACCACAGGCAACGGCGGCAGTCATCAAGATTGACAACATGAGCGCCATTGACATGTCAAAGAACCCTGTCCTGTCCAGGCGTACAAAGCACATCAAGATCCGCTACCACTACGCTCGAGACTTGGTCTACAAGCAGACAATGGAGCTTGAGTATGTCGGTACCAAGCTGAACCGGGCTGACATGCTTATAAAGCCACTGGACAAGGATCTCCACCAGGCAGGCAGGCAAGGTATCGGCATGGTAAACGCAAGTGATGACGAATGATGATGCCCACTGAGGCAAGGTGCAAGGGAGAGATTTGTTGATTGTTTTTGCACCTTATTCAGTATTGTAGGATGGATCAGGAATGCCTTGCCCCTTGTGGAGGTATGACCCCTGGATCCTTTGTGATGTGACTCAACTATGCTCTGTCTCATGTGAGATATGACCTGTGAGTACACCATATGGGTGAGTGGTTACCTTGGCCATTTTGTTGATTTGGCCAAGTGAGAGGTCACGAGTTCGATCCTGGCCCCATGCACATCTTGCTTGCTGTGGAAGCTTCAAGGAAAGAAAGTNATGGTAAACGCAAGTGATGACGAATGATGATGCCCACTGAGGCAAGGTGCAAGGGAGAGATTTGTTGATTGTTTTTGCACCTTATTCAGTATTGTAGGATGGATCAGGAATGCCTTGCCCCTTGTGGAGGTATGACCCCTGGATCCTTTGTGATGTGACTCAACTATGCTCTGTCTCATGTGAGATATGACCTGTGAGTACACCATATGGGTGAGTGGTTACCTTGGCCATTTTGTTGATTTGGCCAAGTGAGAGGTCACGAGTTCGATCCTGGCCCCATGCACATCTTGCTTGCTGTGGAAGCTTCAAGGAAAGAAAGTCCGTAGCTTCTTAGATGTTACATGGTTGGTCTGTCACCTTGACACTAGGATGCTTATGTGTCAAACCCACAGCGCAAGTGTATTGGTGACGTGGCTGGTTCAGGCCACTTCCCAGGAATGTGCTTTTGAGTTCTAGGAATGGACAGACAGCTATAAAAGGACTTGTCTTGCCTGCTAATCAACTAACCCTTGCTTGATGCTCTCTTGCGTATTGACAACTTGAGCTCTTCTTGAGATGTAATGCGAAGGCGTTAGTACTCTTGAAGGTGAAGTGTATGCCTGATCAAGTTTGGGGTGCATGACACATGTCAACAGAGGAAGAAGGCCTAAAAATCTTTGTGAGCTTTTTTGGTTTCACGGCTTCTCTGCCAGAGGTGGTTAGCTCAGTAGCTAACACCTTGAGGCAGGGCAGAATTTCATCTTGTGGGACTTGAACCCGGGCCCGTGCCTTTAGAGGTGGACACCATTAACCACTAAGCCACAAAGGCTTGTCTTTTTGGTGTTTCTTTTTGGAGTCACTCCTGCCATGGTGAGGAGCATCACTCCAACGATCTCCCCCTTGTGCATCATCCATGGCGGTTTTCCATGCTCAACCTGCAATTGAAGAGCCTTTCTCCTTATGGGAGGCGAGCTCACATTTTATTGCTCCCTCCGACGCAGCCCTATCCTTCTGGTACAGTGCCTCCTTCATGATCCTCTTGCGTGAAGAAGACTTGTGCAAACCCACTCAAAATGCCCTTGTCGACATCGTACCTTTTTGTCCTTCTTCGCACACGGCTGCTCGTGCGGGGCTCTTGAGGTGGTCGTTGTTGTTGCTGTCCCCTTTCAGTTCCATCCTCTACAAGCGCCTGCTCCCCCTCTCTTGGAGAGCTTGGAGACATTGGTCGACTCCCCGCCTCCACGTCCATCTCCGGTGCTTTGAATTCCTCATCCAAACTGGACGGAATAAAATACACCGGTCGCCCATCCCTTAGGCGATGCTCATCGGTTGGTGGTGATACGAGGACGTCACCCTCATTCACGTCCTCCGGCGTCTCCCCCTCAAGGAGTGGCATCCACTCCCCCATCTTGTTGAGACCTGCCTCCTTGTCTGTCCAACGGCTTTTCTCGTCGAACGTGATGTCGCGACTCCGCACAATCTGTTGCCTCCTTGGGTCAAAGAGCCAGTACGCCTTGCTTCTGCTCTCATATCCAAGGAAAATACACCGGCGGGTACACGGGTCCAGCTTGCTCCCTCCCTCACGCACTTGCACCGTTGCATGTACAACACAACCAAACGTGCGGAGGTGACCCACCGCCGGCTTCCTCCCATTCCATACCTCTTGTGGTGTCTTGCTCTCCTTGTCCTTCAGCGGCTTGGTCGGCATGAGATTCATGGTGTACGCTGCTGTCCTTGCCGCCTCCGCCCAATACCATCGTGTAAGGCCGGCGTCGCTCAACATGGATCGCACCATGTTAAGGATTGTGCGATTCCCTCTCTCAACGACGCCATTCTATTGTGGGGAGTGTGGAGTTGTTTTCTGCCACTCAATCCCCTTGCTCTTCATCCACCGAAGGCACCCTGCATATTCAGTGCCGTTGTCACTCTGGAACGCCTTCACCTTCAACACTGTTTGCCGCTCCACATCTGCCACAAACTCCTCCATGCACGCAAGGACTTCACTCTTCCGCTTCATTGGGTAGAGGTAGAGTTTCCGGCTGTGGTCATCAATGAAGGTGAGGAAGTAGCGAGCTCCGCCGATGGAGCTCTTGAGCGGTCCACACACATCTGTGTGTACCACGACCAGTTTTGTCGACGCGTCCCCTTGGCGACAAACGGCTGCCGAGTTGATTTGCCAATGATGCATGGCTCACACACGGTCTCCTTGATTCCATCAAGGCCGCTGATTTGGAGACCCCGCACCATTTCCCTCTTAGCCATCTCCTTCACTGTTGATGGAGAAATGTGGCAGAGTCGGCGGTGCCATAGGTCCAGGTCTCCTCCATCCTTCGTTGCAAGATTGGCAGCGTTGGACCCTACCCAGCTGCTGAGGATCTTCGCGCGTAGCAGGTACAAGTCGTCCTCCCTCTTGGAACGCTCAATCACCTCACCTTTGCCCTCCTTGTGGCTGACGGCCTCCTTCTTTGTGAAGAGCACCTCAAGTCCCTTGTCGGTAAGGCGACTGACGGAGAGCACGTTTGTCCCAAAGTTGGGCATATGTAGCACATCGTAGATTGTGCTCATGACAGGTTTTCCATCCACAATTGACTCAATGCGGACGTTACCCTCACCGGCGGCCACCTCTGTTTTTCCATTGGTCTCTCCGAGGCGCCGTAGGTGACAAATGCCACCCTGTTGTATTGCGTGTGGCAGCCTGATCCGGAGTCAATGACGGCAACTCCCGGATCCTTTAAGTTGGTGGAGTTGTACGCCATAAGGACGTGCTTATCTTTCTTCCCGCCCCGCTGCGACCGATCTGTTTTCTTCTTGGGACAGTTGCGCGCGTAGTGGCCCTCCCTACCGCATTTGAAGCACTCCCCCTTCTTGTCACCCTTCTTGGTGCCCTGTTTGTCACCCTTCCACTTGTCGCCTCGGCCTCCACTTTGAGGATGAATCATGCAAGCTGAACTTGATGCCGATGCACTCTCTCGACCGCCACGTCGCATCCACTCATTGCGCATGTACTCAGCAACCTTCGGGTACTTCAGCTCGTCGGAAGGCCAGCCACCAAGGACTGTGATCATGGGAGTCCAACTGTCCGGCAAGGCCAGAAGGAGAATCATAGCTTGCAACTGAGAGTCGACCTCCCAACCAGTGGCCACGCACTCCGCTGCAAGCGACTCAATCTGCTGCATGATCTCCATGATGTTGTCGCCTTTGTTGGCTCGGAGGGTGACGAGCTGTTTGAAGATGAAGAGCTGATTGGCAAGGTTACTTGACTGGTAGATGGTGCAGAGTTTTGACCATGCGTCTGCGGCCAGGGTGCATCCTTGGATGTGCCCAAGTTGTGGTGGGCATAACGCGGACACAAGGAGCGCCAACGCCTTTTGTTGTGCTTCTTGTATGCCTCCTTCACCTCAGCCATTGCAATCTCTGGCGGAGCAGTCTCTTCACCTTTTACTACGTCAAGCAGTCCCTTGTCGTTGAGGAAGACCTCAAACTGCCACCTCAACAAGGCAAAGCCTGTCCCATCAAACTTAAGGACAGCGCGGCTGCTCTCTTGCTCGCTCGTCGCCATGTCTTGCTGTTGGAAGTGTGAAATCAAGCTAGCTTTGAACCCATTAGAGGCGTGGGCCCATAACCCTTTGTTGGCCTGAGGGTGAGTGTGCACCCTGGAGGGTCCCTAGCAGTGGCTGGTTCACACCACCAACTGTTTTTGGAGAGACTGAAACTGTGGAGGAAACTGGTTCTAAGGATGGCAGAAAACTGGTGAGAGAGTGAGGCAATAGTTTTGCCCTCAATTGACTGGGAATGAACACTTGATCAAGGCCCACAAGAAGTGGCATTTTATAGCCACTGATCTAAGCTTTCCAGAACACCAAAGCATGCCAGTTTTGAAGCTTCCTAGCAGATTCTATGGCTTCTAGAGTGTCTATTGGTAGGCTGTCCTTTTTCCCACCTAGGAAGGCATCCCTTCCCTCCTCTAGAAGCTTCTACCCCTTCCTAGATTCCTCAGCTTGCTTCTAGTAGGAGGGAAGGTGTCCAGAAGACCAAGACACCTCTAGATGAGTAGGACAAGTCACCCCTTCTAGAAGGTGTGCCACCTTCCTGGACCCTCATCTGGCCTTCTAGAAGCTTAAAGAGGAACTCTAGAGGTTGAGCTAGCTTCCTGGCATCTATTTTCCACCTCCCTTGAGGAAGGGCAGAATTTCATCTTGTGGGACTTGAACCCGGGCCCCTGCCTTTAGAGGTGGACACCATTAACCACTAAGCCACAAAGGCTTGTCTTTTTGGTGTTTCTTTTGGGAGTCACTCCTGCCATGGTGAGGAGCATCACTCCAACAAGTCACCTGCATCAATGTGTGTGGGGTGTGCAACGAGGCCAGAGGTCACCACATGTCATAAACCAGCACCAATCAGCTGGTTCACAAGCAAGGAAGCGGGTGGAATAAAGAGCAAGGGTAAGGCTAGGGAGGCACAAAGTATTATAAGCTCCAATAATCTAGAAATGCATGGAGGGAGGGAGGGGGGGAGAGAGAGA
>SZWC01016490.1:3290-23472 GCA_023375785.1 Penium margaritaceum | reverse complement strand
ACACACACACACACACACACACACACACACACACACACACACACACACACACACACACACACACACACACACACACACACACACACACACACACACACACACACACACACACACATTGATGTAGGAGAGTAAATCAACCTGGTTGCCGTGCAAACCAACTGTTTTTCTGAAGAAATGGCACACTCAAGTGCTATGGAGTTCTCACGGGTTCCACCGGTGTAGCCTATGGCACTTTGATAGTATAGGGCCTGTGGAAATGGGCCAGCCAGAAGCTCTTTGGAAGTTTTTAAGGTGGAATACAATCGGAGAAAGGTCACTCTGGTGGCATGTCCACATTCACTTTTTGATGATGTAGTTTTTGTATTTTTGTTGGTTGTTGGTCATTTTTTGTCAGTGCTAAAATTGTTTTAGGACATGTAGGCCCATGCTAGACAGCACACAAGTTCTAGTGGTGAGTGAGAGAATGGCAATGCCAACATTTGGCTAAGTCTGGAATACGTAGATCAATAACAAGGGAGAGAGTACAATGAGCCTGATAGAGGGCTGATGTACTGGGGACTGGCGGCTAGCCTACCAGGCCCCGTCATCCCCGTCGCACCAAAAGGCACAAATGAGGAATGTGCAAGAGTGGAGAAGACACTGCCATATGCTCCATTTTAGAGGAGTGAGACTGAATCCCTCACATCTGGTGGCTGCTAGAGGTCCCAACAAGCTGTCTTTGGAGCTGTGCAGGTGGAGAGAATGGTGCTACAATGTCATGGACTGGAAAGCAGGGATGATGCCAAACTTGTGTGTGTCAAAGTTCACCTCCTAGCACACTCCTAGCCCAGCGGGATGAGCGGCAGCCACACTCTCACACAAGAGTTTTACCATCCCTGCCATGTGCACAACCAATAATCTTGATGGGGACCTTCCTTGAAGCTCCCTGAAAGTCTTCCTGCCACCTTCCTACCTTGAAGACCGCTCCAAGCCTCCCTGCCCAATAACTATGGCTGTCATTGGTTCTGGTAGTGCAGGAGCCGACACTTGAACCGGACCCACAACCACCAAACCTTGAAAATCTATATCTATCTCAAACGGACTGGAATCGAGTTCCATAAACTGCTATAGTACCAGGAAGACATCCTCTATGCATCTATGGTGACCCGATCATTTTTATCAAGCAATCCACCTCGGTCACTTTTTGGCACCCTATATCTATCATTCTCCCACTTTATGAGATTTAAAGTATTACAAGTCCACATTGTGCCCTCAGCTGCTGAAAACGATGTGCTGCCAGCGGCTTGGTCAGGAAATCTAGAAACAGTCATGGCACGTCAGGCTCTGAGGCAGAAGATATGTAGAGATAAGGAGAGAGGGATGTCCTGGGCAAAAATGAGAGGCATGTGAGGCACTGTCTGAGGTTGCGATGGAACCAGACTCAAAGTATCGGGGTTGTGTCCACTACAACCCTCAGTGAACAGCTCAGCCAGCATACCCTGTAGTGTGCACAATTATTCCTTTCTATCCCAAAACTCACACTCTCTGAAATTGTGTACATAATCACTCCTCTCCATGTCTACAGTGAGAAGGTGATTAGGTACATCCTGTGGTATAAGGATGCTGACGGAAAGTTTCTGTTAGATAGCAACAACACAGGCCTCTTGCTCACTGATGAGGGAGCAAATTGTTTCCTCCTTAGTATGCCATCGCAGAGAAGGATGAATGAATACTTCCAACTCGGTCACAAGAACATACTCTATCCTTGCTGCCATACGTGGACAAGAATCCAAGGCCCTCCCTGATCTCTGACGCCAGGATGGTGCTTGTACCAGGTACTATCCAACTGCTGACCAATGAAGTGCTATAAGACATAGCTGATGTCATTGATGCAGCTGATGCTGATGATGGAGCTGATGCAACCGATGCAGCTCATGATGCATATTGTGTTGATGACGTCAATAGTGACGATACAACTGGTGCTACTGATGTAGGAGATGCAGTTGATCCGGTCGATGCTATACATGATGTCCTTGTAGCAGATGCATCTATTACCCCGGATGGTGATGCTACGAAAGATGTTGGTGCTATCGCTGATGCAATCGACGGATCTAATGTAGTATCTAAAGGAGATTATGTCGCTGAAGGTTCACAGAATGCTAATTAACGAGATGATGTTGAAGATTTCAACACCAACGGTGAAGCTGGTGCAACTGACGGTGACAATTTTGCTGTTGCCGCTTATTCTCCTGAAGATGATCATGTTGGAGATGGAGAAAATGATGTAGATGCAGCTAACATATGTGGTGAAACTGATACTCTTGAAGGTATCGACAATGTCAACACACAAGAACCTGATCAACAAACTGACAACTATGCTGAAGCTGGTGCACCCGATGGAGATGATGTAGTCAATACAGCCTATGCAGCTAGCAGAGCTGATATGGAAGATGGAAGCACTGCAAAGAAACCTGATGTAGCTGATGCTATCGACACTCAGGAAGTAGTAGATACAGCTGTCACAAGTGTTGCTGCAACACCTCATGCTACTGAAGGTGTTGGTATCAACGATGTGTCAATTATTGAGCTAACCACCCCATGCAGAGAAGCCATAAAACCGAGAGGCTCATGAAGGTTCCTACACCTTCTTCATTTGCATGCATGTGTCAAGCACCCCAAAGCTAATAAAGAAAACACTTCACCTTCAAAAGCACTGATTCCTTAGCATTTCATCTTAAGAGGAGCTCAAGTCATCAATACGCAAGAGAGCATCAAGCAAGGGTCAATTGATCAGTCTACAAGAAAATTCCTCTTCTAGCTGTCTTTCAAATTCTTGAACTCAAAAGCACATTCTTAAGAAGTGGTCTGACCCAGCCACGTCACCAATAGACTTGCGACGTGTGCTTGACGCATAAGCATACTAGTGCCCAGGTGATAGCCCAACAATTTATCTTCCTAGAAGCTACAGAATTTATTTCCCAAAAGCTTCTATGAAAACCAAGATGTGCATGGGGACAAGACTGAACTCAATGACCTCTCACTTGGCCACATCAACAAAACGGCCAAGTTAGCCATTCACCCACATGCTGTACTCACACGTCATATCTCACATGAGACAGAGCATAGTTGAGTCACCCTACAATGTATTCAGGGGTCATAACTCCACAAGGATCAGAGCATTCTTGATCCTTCCTACAACACTGAAAAGGGGGCAAACATATTCAGCAAGTCTCTCCCTTGCACCTTGCATAAGTTTTCATTATTCCTTATCAACTGCTTTGACCATACCGGCACCTTGCCTGCCTGCCTGGTGGAGATCCTTGTCCAATAGCTTCATAAGCATGTCAGCCCAGTTCAGCTTGGTACCAACATACTCGAGCTCCACTACATGCTTGTCGACCAAGTTCTGAGCATAGTGGTAGCGGATTTCAATGTGCTTTGTGTGCCTGGAAAGGACTGGGTTCTTAGACATCTCAATTAGGCTCATGTTATCAATCTTGATGACCGCTGCCGTTGCATGTGGTGTCTTCATCTCAGATAACAAGCTGTGAATCCATGGCATCTCTTTACACACCTCAGCCAAGGAGATGTACTCAGCTTCAGCTCTTGAAAGAGAGACGCATTTGTGCTTGCGACTCGCCCAGCTGACAGCACCTCCATTCAGAATACACACAAAGCTTGAGGTAGATTTTCTGTCATTTACATTGCTTCCCCAATCAGCGATGGTATAACACATGATACGGAGTGATACGGATTCTGTGAAGCCTCCAAAATGTAGCCCCACATGCTGCGTCCTTGGAAGGGGGCACAAAATTTACTTCACAGCCTACGAGTGCAGTGAACCAGGATTTTCCACAAGCCGGCTCACCTGCCCAAGAGCATGGGCTATATCTGGTCGGGTGGCGACCATGGCATACATCATACTGCCCAATTTAGACTGATATGCGATGTCCAGCATGTCAGTTTTCTATTATTTGTTGGATGGGGACATGGAGGTGGAGACCTTGCACTCTGAGCTCATGGGTGTGCTGCAAGGCATGCAATCTGCCAAGTCGGAAAAATTGAGGATAGAGTCAATGTATCTTTTCTGGTTTAGGTTGATGGTACCTGCTCGTCTGTCACGATTGATGGAAATTTGAAGGTAGAAATCAAGAGGACCCATGTCCTTTATCTTGAACTTGCTATTCAACTGCCCCTTCAGATCATCTAGCACCCTTGTTCAAGAAGAGCATAGAATGAGACCATCAACATACAAGCCGACCAACATATTTCTTTTGTCACTATCATGCATGTACATGCTAGGGTCGTGATTGTAGCGAATGAAGGACTCCTTTGCCATGAATGCATACATCTCCTGGTACCAAAGTCATGGCGCTTGTTTTAGCCCATGGAGCGCTTTCACCAATCTGCACACCTCACCCTCATGAAGTTAGCCATTCACCCACATGCTGTACTCACACGTCATATCTCTCATGAGACAGAGCATAGTTGAGTCACCCTACAACAGATTCAGGGGACGTACCTCCGCAAGGATCAGAGCATTCTTGCTCGCTCCTAAAAAACTGAAAAGGGGGCAAACATATTCAGCAAATCTCTTCCTTACACATTGCAGAAGTTGCCATCATTATTCCTCATCACCTGCGTTGACCATACCGGCAGCTTGCCTGCCTGCCTGGTGGAGATCCTTGTCCAGTAGCTTCATGAGCATGTCAGCCCAATTCAGCTTGGTACCAACATACTCGAGCTCCACTATGTGCTTGTCGACCAAGTTTGGAGCATAGTGGTAGCGGATTTCAATGTGCTTTGTGCGCCTGGACAGGACTGGGTTCTTGGACATCTCAATTAGGCTCATGTTGTCAATCTTGATGACTGCTGCCGTTTCCTATGGTGTCTTCATCTCAGATAACAAGATGCGTATCCATTGCATCTCTTTGCACACCTCAGCCAAGGAGATGCACTTAGCTTCAGCTCTTGAACGAGAGACACATTTGTGCTTGCAACTCGCCCAGCTGACAGCACCTCCCTTCAGAACACACACAAAGCTTGAGGTGGATTTTCTGTCATCTATATTGCTTCCCCAATCAGCGATGGTGTAACACATGAGACGGAGTGACGCGGATTTGGTGAAGCCTCCAAACTGGAGCCCCACATGCCGTGTCCTTGAAAGGNCTGGACAGGACTGGGTTCTTAGACATCTCAATTAGGCTCATGTTGTCAATCTTGATGACTGCTGCCGTTTCCTGTGGTGTCTTCATCTCAGATAACAAGCTGCGTATCCATTGCATCTCTTTGCACACCTCAGCCAAGGAGATGCACTCAGCTTCAGCTCTTAAACGAGAGACACATTTGTGCTTGCAACTCGCCCAGCTGACAGCACCTCCCTTCAGAATACACACAAAGCTTGAGGTGGATTTTCTGTCATCTATATTGCTTCCCCAATCAGCGATGGTGTAACACATGAGACGGAGTGACGCGGATTTGGTGAAGCCTCCAAACTGGAGCCCCACATGCCGTGTCCTTGAAAGGGGTCGCAAAATGTACTTCACAGCCTACGAGTACAGTGAAACAGGATAGTCCACAAGCCGGGTCACCTGCCCAAGAGCATGGGCTACATCTGGTCGGGTGGCGACCATGGCATACATCATACTGCCCACTTTAGACTGATATGGGATGCCGAGCATGTCAGTTTTCTATTCTTTGTTGGATGGGGACATGGAGGTGAAGAGCTTACACTCTGAGCTCATGGGTGTGCTGGCAGGCTTGCAATCTGCCATGTTGTATCTGCCATGCAATTGAGGATAGAGTCAATGAATCTTTTCTGGTTTAGGCTGATGGTACCTGCTCATCTGTCATGCTTGATGGAAATTTAAAGGTAGAAATCAAGAGGACCCATGTCCTTTATCTTGAACTTGCTACTCAAATGCCCCTTCACATCATCTAGCACCCTTGTTGAAGAAGAGCATAGCAAAGGCCATCAACGTACAAGCCGACCAACATAGTTCTTTTGTCACTATCATGCATGTCCATGCTAGGGTCGTAATTGTAGTGCATGAAGGACTCCTTAGCCATGAATGCATACATTTCCTTGTACCAAAGTCGTGGCGCGTGTTTTAGCCCAAGGAGCGCTTTCACCAATATACACAACTTACCCTCATGAGCATCAACTCCCTCTGGAACCTCAATCAGCACCTCCTTGACAAATTTTCCATAAAGTCAGGCTGCCTTGACATCCATGTAGTGGAATTCTATGTTCTTGGCAGCAACAATGGCGAGCTTTGACCAGATGGAAGCAAACCTCACAAAGGGAGAAAAGGCCCCATTGCACTATGTGCCAGTCCATTGAGAGAACCCCTTTGCTACCACCCAAGCCTTGTACTTGTCTATCTTTCCATATTGTTTTATTTTTACTTTCAGCATCCACTTCGACCCCACAACATGAGCCCCGGCAGGTCTGTCTACCAGCACCCATGTACCATTTCCCTGGATGGAGCTGAGTTCAGTGCGAATCACTTCATCCCACTCAGCTTTGTCAAGCCGATTGAGTGCCTATGTGACAGACATGGCCTCCTCCTGAACCAGGAATAAATAGTTGAAGCCTGTCCATTCACCCCTATCCACGTCGTAATGATACCGAGGTACTTTGAGACTTGAACTTCTCCTTGGACCTGCTAGCTGTTTCTCTTGATGTGGAGGCTGGACGTTTGCTTTGTTGTTGACGATAGGAGACGCATCCTCCTCATGATCTAGAGGATCAGATACGTCAGAATCGGATTCTGATTCCTCCGAGTCGTCTTCATCAGCTCCTTGCCCTGTTGCAGTACCCAGCCAATGCCATTGTGCTGGTGCTTTGACTCCTTCATTAAGGAGAGTGAGCTACTCTCCCTGTCTTGGAGTGTTCTCATGCTTGAGAGGCTGCCCCTTACTCACGGACCTTTCATGAAAAACCACATCTTTGCTACACATGACCTTCTTGGCTCCTTGGTCCTACAG
Organism: Penium margaritaceum; assembly: GCA_023375785.1. Taxonomy (NCBI): domain Eukaryota; kingdom Viridiplantae; phylum Streptophyta; class Zygnematophyceae; order Desmidiales; family Peniaceae; genus Penium; species Penium margaritaceum. Next base: position 16,503 of record SZWC01016490.1, on the reverse strand, counting down.
TCTATAAGCTCTGTGGGTAGTGTCTTGGCCAATGAAAATACATCTTCATGAGCTTTCCAGGGCCCTCTCCCATATCAAGGTGTTTGGTTGTACTGAACTTCCCAAGGTCAGGCGTCTTTAGCTGCTGTGTCTTCTTCTACTTGCCTCTCCTTTGCAAAGTTGCTGTAGGTGTGAGGAGCACAAGATATGTACCCGTACATGCTGCTTCGGCCATGAACCTAGGAGGAAACTTGGCGTCAAAGAGCATGCAGCTTGTCATGTCTAGGAGGGTCTAGTTCATCCTCTCTGCTATGCCATTGCTTTGGGATGAGTAGGGAGCAGTTTTCTCTTGTTCACTGCCTTGTGTCTTGAGACAATCCCTGCAGGTTTCGTACTTTTCCCCATTTTCTTTCCTGAACGCCTTTCCCTTCTTTCCACTCTGTCGCTCAACCATAACGACAAAGGCTTGCATATTTTCCTTGACCAAAGTTTTATTTTTCAGAAGGTACATCCAGACGTTGCGGCTGTTGTCGTCAATGCATGTGAGGAAATGTGTGTTGGTTCCGTTGGATGGTATGCAAAAGGGACCACACACAGCTCCATCTTACACGATATCCCAGCTCCCTCCATCTCATTACCTAGCTCCATCTCCCACACTACCTCCTGCATTCCCATGAGCACTAACATGCAATGAGCCCCAAGCCCAAAGCGCCTGTGCCACAGGTTCTCAGATCATGTGTGCTAGCTGGAATCACCAGCCCCGTTGGTTACTTTTGCTTCTGGTTTTGTTGCCAAATCTTCCACTTCCACTGCTTCTACTTCTCCAACAGCTTATTTCTTATCAGACTCTACCTCACTGCTCTCCTCAGCATCACTCTTGGCCGAAGATTCAGCCTTTGATTTTCTCATCTTGGTGTGTAAGACATATAGACCATCAACGTGAGGGACTTATGCAACAACCTTCTTGGCAATGTAGGATATTCTGATGTCGTTGGTAGGGAATATCACTGCTTCCTCCTTTGTTAAGACCACTGTCATTCCATGGCCAGTTATCTTAGAGATGGAGAGAAGGTTGGCTCTGAAGGAGGGTATGTAGACCACCCCCTCTAGCTTGAGGTCGGAGTCCTCACCGTTGATACCCACTGTGACCAGCTTATCACCAATCCCCTCAGCTGCCTAAACCTTGCCGTTGGCGACTCAGAAGTTCTTGTCGCATGGAGCAAGAGAGATATCTCTTCTCTTAAATAGTGTGCTTGTTTTTGCCTTAACCAAGGTCGTAAGCTCCTGGCCTGAACATCACCCACCCTTTGTTGGAGGCACGCTCAGCCATCAAGCTTGTGGGATCCTTCCCATCATTTTCCTCTCTCCATTCATCCGTCTCCTCCCTTCTTCTTGGGTGTCCTGCACTCTTGAACCCAGTGTCGAGNCTTCTTGGCAATGTAGGATATTCTGATGTCGTTGGTAGGGAATATCACTGCTTCCTCCTTTGTTAAGACCACTGTCATTCCATGGCCAGTTATCTTAGAGATGGAGAGAAGGTTGGCTCTGAAGGAGGGTATGTAGACCACCCCCTCTAGCTTGAGGTCGGAGTCCTCACCGTTGATACCCACTGTGACCAGCTTATCACCAATCCCCTCAGCTGCTTAAACCTTGCCGTTGGCAACTCAGAAGTTCTTGTTTCATGGAGCAAGAGAGATCTCTCTTCTCTCAAGTAGTGTGCTTGTTTTTGCCTTAATCAAGGTCGTAAGCTCCTGGCCTGAATATCACCCACCCTTTGCTGGAGGCACACTCAGCCATCAAGCTTGTGGGATCCTTCCCATCATTTTCCTCTCTCCATTCATCTGTTTCTCCTCCCTTCTTCTTGGGTGCCCTGCACTCTCGAACCCAGTGTCGAGCCTTGTTACGATTATGGCAGTTCCCTTGGTGCTTTGGATCCCTTCTACTGTTGCTAGAGCTGTTGTTTCTCTTGTATTCAGAGGAGGAGGTATTGCGGAAAGCGTCGCTACTCCGTGAGGTTAAGATAGTCATGTTTTCTTCACTACTGCTGTAACGCATGGCTTCATTCCACACGTACTCTAAGACAGTGGTGCAGGGAATTTGCTCCTCAGTCCATCCTCCAATCACTGTGATCATTGGACCCCAACTCTCCGCCAGCGTCATCAGAAAAATCATTGCGTGCATAGCGGATATCAGGTCCCATCCCATGCCGGTGGCTTGTTGCGAGAGCGTCTCATGCTTTTGCATAAAGGTGGAAACATCCTGCCTTTCACCAAGCTTCATGTTGATAAGGTTCTTTAGAATGAAGAGAAGGTTGGCGAGTGAGCAGGACTGAAACACCTTGCCTAGTTTGACGTAATTGCGGCTGCCACTTTACAACCGCTGATGTGTGAAAGGACTGAGACTTGTATGGAGGACACAGAACGGTAAGAACCTTCTTGTTGATCTTGACCCATGCCACAAGATCAGCACCCTTCCTCCTTTGGTGTTGGGATGGTTCCGTCAAAATATCCTGGCAATTTTCTATTATCCATGATGATTTCAAATTGCCACCTTCAGAGAGAAAACCCCTCTGCATCAAACTTGAGGATAGGTGAATGATTACCTGGTTCCCCTGTCCCTGCAATTTCAACAACTACAACTGCAACACCTGTTGCACCTGTTGTTGATGCCAATGCACTTGTGTTTGAGGCCACGCTAAGCTGTTGCAAAGAGGAGGAAACTGCTTGCCCTGTTCACGCTGGCCGTTCTGAGCAGATGTAGGCTGATGTAGGCTAATCTAGGCTGATGCAGGCTGATGTCAGCTCCCACGGCGAAAAGGTGCAGATGTGTCTCATTCTCCTCCTACTGATGTTGACCTGCAAATGAAGAAGTTGAGTGAAAGTGAAGGTGCTCTCACTGCTTGTAAGTTAGCGGCTGCATACGTGAAACTTCTATGACCAGAGGCATGGGCCCATAACCCTTTGTGAACTATTGAGCTGACCACTTCATGCAGAGAATCCACGAAACCAAAAAGCTCATAAAGGTTTTCCCACCTTCTTCCTTTGTAGGCATGTGTCATGCATCCTAAACTTAATCAGGCATACACTTCACCTTCAAGAGTATTAACGCCTTAGAATTACATCTTAAGAAGATTTGAAGTCGTCAATACACAAGAGAGCATCAAGCAAAGGTTGATTTATCAGCATGCAATACAAGTCCTTTTATAACTGTCTGTGAAGTCCTATAACTCAAAAGCACATTCATGAGAAGTGGACTGACCCAGCCATGTTGCCAATAGACTTGCACTGTGGGCTTGAAACATAAGCATCCTAGTGCCCAGTTGACAAACTAACGATGTAGCTTTCCAAAAGGTAAAGACGTTCTTTGTTAGAAGCTTCCATAACAACCAAGATATGGATTGGGCCAGGATTGAACTCATGACCTCTCACTTGGCCAAATCAACAAAATGGCCAATTTCACCATTAACCCACATGGTTTACTCACGGATTACATCTCACATGAGAGAGAGCATAGTTGAGTTACCCTACAACGGATCTAGGGTTCATACCTCCACAAGGGGTAGAGCATTCCTGATCTGTTATGCAACAGTGAACAAGGGGCAAACATACTCAACACGATGCAGCTAGTCAAGTCTATGTATTCAATGAAGCTTACACTAAAGATGAAGCTGAGGCTCCACAAGAAGATGGTGCTAGTAGTGATGTTGGCACTAAGGGTTTAACCAACACAATTAGTGCAGTTGGTTTAGCTATCACACACGAGGCAGCTGGTACTCTAAACAAAGCTGGTGCTATAGATGAGGCTGATGCTGAAGGTGCTACTTGAGCTATGGGCCTTGAGGTGAGCACCTTGTACACCCGAGAGTCTGGTGGCCCCCTTCACCCGTCAGCCTCTGGGGAGCAGCGGCAAGATACCTGCACACCCAAACGGCCGACCTGCAACATCCGTTGTGGTGACCCTAGCATGAATTCCCGTGGGCTAGGTGTCCAGGCAAATGCCTCTAATGTGCATCGAGGGTTTCTTTTCAGACATGATTTGGTCCCCCACAAGTTTGCTTCTGCGTGCATTCCAGCAGTCGACCTGGTCAAAGTCTGTTCTGCATTTGATGGGTGTTTCCCAGCCACTCGGAGCTGTTCCTCTCCATTGTCGGACTTGGGCATGTTGAAGGAGGTGCTCTTGGCTAAGGATGTGGCAGTTTACATGCATGAACAACCACCCCAAAGGATACACTTGGACAAGTGTTCATGCAAATGTGTATTTGTCAAGCATCCAATCAATGAACATGGAAAGTGAACAGAGACAACAGATGGGATGGTCCAATACCCTCCTGACATGCCCTAATGATCATAGGTGATGCAAAACACATGTACAAACAAATACAATTCTGTGTACACTGAAATTGGAGTGTATAAATTTGGTTCGATTAATCATGCCTCCCACTCTGTCGTGCAGCATACAAGGATAGCTAAAATCCATCAGAAACCAAGGTCTTTATGAGCTCGTCGAACTCCCACCAGAAGGTCATCCATGCTAAGTGGTTCTACGGCAAGACATAGAAACTAGATTTCTCACTGGAATGCTACAAGGTTCACTTGAAGGCCAATGGAATCTTATAGGACGAGGGTGTTAATTACATTGACACCTTTGTTCCTAGCTGGGCACATTACCAGGGCCCGCATCCACTTGGGCGTTGTGGCACAGGACAGCTGGGAGCTGCATGTCATGGATATGAACAATACATTCCTCCATGAGTAGAATTACATTGTCTAGCCTCCTAGCTCTGAGGAGGATGGCACTAAGGGCTGGCACCTCCACAAATTCCTGTATAGTCTGAAGCAGTCACTGTGGTACTGGAAATGAGACATTACTAGGCCATTTGGCGTGCATGCTATGTTCAGATCAAGGCCAATCCTTGACGCTTTTCCTGTCACGGACATGGCCCCTTGAGTGCCATCATAGTCTATGTTGACTACCTTCTTATTGTGTCTCCATAGATAGAGGCCGTGAACGAGGCAAAGGAAGTCCTCCAAGCTGCCTTCAGGATGAAGGACTTCAAGCCTGCTGTAGTCTTCCTAGGGATGGATATCGTGCATGATCGCATGTGATGGGCATTTCTAGTGCACCAGGCACCATGTGCATACATTTTTGGAGAGCGCCTTGCCAATCTCAGTGTTGAAGTCCGCACAACCTCCACTCCAATCACACCGGATGGACAGGAAGTCATCTAGTTCAATTATTCAGTGCAAGTGGGGGAGATGGTAGACGTGACCCTATATCTGTGCATCATTAGCTTACCAATGTACTTGGCCAAGACCACCTGTTCCAACATTGCCTTTGCTGTCAACCTCCTTGCACGGTTCTCACATTTCCCAACAAGCACGATTCTGGCATGCGGCATTGGGAGTGGTATAGTATGTGGACTCCAATCCCTAACTTGGACTCTGCTTTCATTTGCAGTGCTCAGTGGTTCTTGACACCGGACCCCGGATACTCCCCAATAGCTCATGTGCTGCAACTTTCATGTGTCTACAGCTTGTAAAAGAACTAGTTTCCCCATCAGCCTTCATTCCTAGAATCCCTGGTGAACTAGATGTTGGCCTTGTTGTCATTTTTTTCATGTGAGAAATCTGGCCTTTTTCTTGTCCATAGTACGTGTGCCCATTACTTCTAGCCTCAATTTTTGCAGCTCTAGGTTCGGATAAATCCTAGCTCTGATGAGTGGTCATAGATGTATGCTAAGAACTTTGGTTTATGAGCTGATTTAGACATTATGAACCTGCTGCGTCTGTCACTTGCTGTGCGTTGCTTCATGTATGTACTTTGTTTTCTTGTCAGTTACAACCTCTGTGTTTAGTCAGGTTCACTGGGAATGCATTGTGTCTTCCGTTGATGAAAACTTACTGTTTTGCACTTGCACTGCTTGCACCTGTGTCAGCTGACTGGGAAAGCATTGCCCTGTCAGAAAATCAGAAAATTTCCATCTTTTTTTTTTCCTCAACATGCAAGCACCGGACTACGATGTAGGTTTCACGTTTTCACGGGCTACATCAGGGCAAGGATGTAAAAACCTCAAATTTAACACTGTTTTACATATTGGGTGAAATAGGGGGATAGTTGCTCAATCGTAATTCTCGTGATGGAGCAATGATTCCATGAGTTGAGACGGGGGACCCATGACTTCAACCTTTTTCTGTCGTCGTTTTCAAAAGTGGGAGCACCTTGCCTACCTCTTGTCCTTGCTCTGCAGCCACTGAGCTTGCGCGGCGGAGGACTTGCTTGTTCCCCCCTCCCTTTTTTTGGTCGTGATGTTCTGAGCACACAGTTTGCATGTTGCAGCTGAAGCTCCTTGAGCTCGACTGTGACTAGTCAGTGTAATGACATCATGAGGCAGTGCCATGGGAAAAATCTGCCCAAAAAAGGTCAGGTCCCTCCTTGTCAAAGTCAGATGCAACGGTAGCTGCTGAGTACCTGTTACTGCTGCTTCTCTTCCAGGACTGACACCAGGCTTCTCTGTGCAAGGAGGAGTCGTCAGAGTCCGTGGAGCATATGGAATTGTCGTCCGTACAGGTGCTGCCACTCTTTGCGTAGATGTGATCAGTAGGGTCACCAACAGGTGAACAAGAGAGGGTAGAGCTCAGCTCATGCTGACGAGGTGACTCCATCCGCATGTACGGATCTGCTCCACTTCCCTCAACTACCACCGTAGTGGATACAGGTGTACAAGACTTCGGCTTGACAATGCGCATCAAGGTGACCAGCAAGCGTAGCTGGCGCTCACACACCGTCTCGCCGGGAAGGCTGGTTGTTGCCACCTGCTCGATAATGGAGTGAGGACCACCATCTGACTCCGTCATGTGTATCGCTGCTCTATTGTGTGTACAAGAACCTGTAGATTCTGGGAACATGGACGTCTCTTCACGTTGAAGCTGGTCCTCAGGTAGCGCAGATGACACGGTAGAGCTTGTTGTGTCTGCTGCAGCACATGTCCCATAACTGCTACTCTCAAGAATGCCTCAACCTCTAAAAGACCAGCCGGCCAACTCTGCTCATGCACTTTGACCGCTGTTGGGCTGATGTGAGTCTTGTGCGCCAAACGCCCCCGGAGATCCGTATGGGGCATCGCAATCCGCAAGATACTCTTGTGCCACCACCAGGCTGCTACCGGTTAGAGTCGCGAGGGACACCGCCTAGGTACGCGAGACCGGAGCTCCTCCTGATGCAACCTGCTGTTGGAAAATGTCCGGCTTCTGCCCCAGCATAGATGTCGACCTTGATGACATGCATGTCCCAAGCACTCCAACCTCCGCCGGACTGGTGTGAGTCTGCTGCACACTCTTCCCCAAATGTCCGGTAGATACATCCCAATCTGTACGGGACTCCTGTGCCACCGCCGGGCCGCCACCGGTCAGAGCTACGAGTGGCACCGCCCAGGGACGCCGTGCTTGCGCTCCTCCTGATGTAACCCGCAGCTACGGAAGATCTAGATCCAGCTCAGATGTGGAAATCAAGCTCGATGACACGCAAGTCTCGACCATGAACGCCATGTCCGGATCAGACTCCACATCATGAGTTGTCACCGTAACATCTAAATCAGCCTGAGCTAATGCTCAGGCACCATTGCAAGGCACAAGTGCAAATCCTGTCACTATGGTCACAACAGGCAATGCGCGCTGACCACACACTCCCTCAACAGATACAGCAATGAATGCCGATGAAGTGGAGGATGTATCAAAATTGGTGTGAGTACGTCGTGTGGAGCGCTGACGCCGATGCCGAGTGCATACACGACTGAAATGACTGCATAAGGACATATCATCTCGACGTGGCGTTGTGGTAGCAGGAGAGTGGAGGATCAAAAGGATGGTGGCAGCGTGGGACTGGCTGGGAGGTGGAGCTAGAGTTACACCATCGGACAAGGAAGGAGGAGAGGATGAAAGAGTTGTGATAGAAGAGGACATCGACGAACTAGCACTAAAAGCACGCTCGGTGACGACGAGGTCACAAAGCCGCTGCACCATCTATTGCAAGTCGTGGATCTCGGCAAATATGGTCGCCAGAGCTCCAACGAGGGCATCTACCAACATTGGCATATCCGTATGCTGTGGAGGACGCATGTTCGGACGAGGCTGAATCCAAGGTGGATGTCAACCACAAGGGTACGTGTAGTAGCGACGCCAACCATGACGTCCATCACCACAGTAATAGTAGGCAAACACGCAGGGCGCCTGTTCAAATGTCTGCGCACTCGTGTGCTAGACAATGGATACATGCTGAGGGCACCTACTCCCGGTGGTAAACACCAAGCCACAGGAGAGGATGACACCAATAGGTACTGTCACTCCCGAAGGTCACTGCGTCGGGGTCAGCAAACGTGACCAGACAGGATGAGATGCACTACTATAATACGCCTGAAGAGTGGAGTGTGACTAGCTGCGGCTACTAATGATGCTGCCACTAATGGAGCATAAACTGCTCCAAGAACAGAAGGGGTGGCGGCTACAGGTGTGGCTGCTGCTCCAAGCGGTAGACGACCCAACCCTCGGAGACGCACACACTCGAATCCACCGTTGATTCTGCGGAGTGAACCGCGTGCACCAATCCACGGGCTCCAGGGAGACGCCGGTCCACGACGCGTCTTGAAGCAGAGATCATCGCCGAAAACACAACCCGTTATCGACTGGGAAGGCAAAACTACAAGCGCTGCTGCAATCGCCGCTGCTGCTGCTATGAAATGTGTTGTTGCTGCACTGGCTGCTGCGACTGCAGGTTTCGGTGTGAGGCTTGGCTATTGTATGGCCCCGCACAATTTTTTTTTGTTTTTTTTTTTCCTCTGACCCCCTTTTTCTTCTCTTGCCTTCAGCCCCTTTTTCTTTGTTGCCCTCACCCGCCACCTTTTTTTTCTCTTGCTCTCCCCTCTTCTCCCCCCCAACCCCAAACCTTTGTTTTTTTTTCTCCTCAACTTCTTTTTTATTTGTTGTCTCTACGCACCCTAAGTTTACTCGTCACCGAGTTCTGGAGTGTCCCCTAGAAAGGGGGCAGGTCAGGATTGGGGGGGGAATATAAAAAGGAGGGGGCGATTTCAGGTCGCCCTCCCTCGCTCATTGCCTGCTCTCTTAAAAGAAAAGAAAGCAAGAAAGCAAGTGAGTGATTGAGCGAGTAAGAGGGGGGGAGGGGGGGGGTCTTTCCCTCTCTCCGTCCATCGACCAATAGGACCGACCGGGCTGTCGAGCCCCTCCGAGGGGCCCCTCGGAGGGGCTCGACGGGGCCCTCCGAGAGCCCTCTCGAGAAGGGGGGGACAAACGGGGCCAACAGGCCTCCTCGGAGGGGCCCCCCTGATGAGGATTGAGGGGGCCCCTCCAAGGGGGCGGGGGCCCTCAGAGGAGGGCTGCGAGGCGCTTCTCGCTTGGGCAGCAGCAGCTGCAGCGGCAGGTGCAGCTACTACAGTTGCTGCTTCTGCTGCTACTTCGGCTGCTGCCGCTGCTCTGCGTAGTAGGTACTGCTGCTGCTTGCTGCTGCCGCCACTGCTGCTTGCTGTTGTGCACCACCGTTGTTGTTGCTACTTGCTACTGCACGCTGCTACTACTGCTGCCACCGCTACTGCTGCTGCTTGCTGGTGCACGCTACTGCTGCTACTGCCACAAATATAGTGGCTACTGCTGCTGCTATGTGCTGCTACTGCTGACGCCGCTACAATAGCAGCTGATGCATTGCTCCAACTGCTGTTCCTGCTGTTGTTGCGCGGCACAGCAGCTGCTGCTACTGCTGTTGCTGCCGCCTTGCAATTGGTGCAAATGCTAGCGCTGGCCACTCCTGCTACCGCTGTTGCCGCTACTACTGTTGCTATGAGTGGCGGCTCTGCCGCCACTGCTCCTGCTGCGTAGCACCGCAGCTGGCGCGGTTGTTACGTTTGTTGCTGCTACTACTACTGCCGCCGCAGTCCCTAATGGTGTTGTGCTTGGCTCACCACCCCTATGGCGTTCACGTGCAATTGCTTTGCGCTCCCTCCCGGTGCTGCCGGCGTGGCACCACGTGGCGTATTCTCTTTGAGTTCAAACCATCGTTGCAGCTTCTGCTACTCACACGCCCCCTGTGCTTTGATATCAATGTAACAAATTGGCACGGGAAGCTTGGCCCATTAAGCCAAAACCGTGGTGATTCTGGGTCTCCGACCCTCAACCCGTCCAACCGTCCACAGGCCAGGGACCCGTTCAAGCCATGAGGAGAGGTCGGGCCACACTACACTCCTCCCACCTAGGAGTAGAGCCGCCTTCGGCGTCCACAGAGATGCAAGCTCAAACCCTGGCGCTCTGATACCAAGATGGAAATAAATTAGGGCATGCATGCCCATGGAAACACGAACATGAGCTCTGTGTGAGTGCAATGCAAGACAGCAAAAAATTAGCTAAGTCTACAAATGAGCCCCTAGTGGGCTTATGTAGGGGCGCCGGCAGCTAGCCGCACCAAGCCCCGTCATCCCCGCTGAACCCAAACGAGTCAGCAATGAGAACACACTACGTACACCACGATAACAATCAACGGTCGTCTCCTCGAGGCACCGGAACAGCTCTCTGAGTGCGTGGATCTCGGCCACCGAGAAAACACGAGTAGTGCTATAAAATCTCGAAATCAGCATCTAGACACCACGCACGGCTTTCCGAACATTGGAAGCACTACTAAAACCATCGGGTCTCCTCGGCACACTGGTACATTCCACCGGGTGCACCAGTCTCAACCCACCAAGAAAAATCTCCTAGCTCCCAACAAGCCAATAGGCCTGCCGGAACGCATCAACCGCGTCTCGCCGACACTTTCGTAGGTGCTGGAGAAGTCTCGGGACACTCCGGAGGCCCGTCGTGTCGTGTTGCTCTGCTCTACCCTATACCACCAATGTGGGGTATATGGGTAATCCATTGGCGTCAGTCGTGACGGATGGAAGCCACACAAACCAACATACATCACTCGTGGTTGAATCCGAGATATGTGTGTGGTGATTTCCACACACATCTGCTGTTTTTGTGTTGGTTTTCACACATCTCTCATTGTACTCTATTGTTTCCTCCTGGCTTGTGCACATCGGTGTGCAGATGACTACTGCTTCTGTGTTGGTTTTCACGCATCTCTCTGTGTCGTCTGGTGGAGTCCATGCACGTTGAGGCCTACAAGCGGTTCGCTGGAGCCTCCTCCTCTCTTCTACGTGCTCGGCTCCATCGGCGGACCTCCTCAGCAGTCGTGCCGCTGGCAATCTCTGCCACTGCTTTTGCTGTATACATGCGTCCATTGCTGTGTCTGACTGCAGTGTTGCATTTACAGTGTTGTATCATGAATAGGGTCCAAGTTTCATGAGTTTTGGGCACTGTTGGTACCGGGGACTACAGTAGACGCAGCCAAGGTTTAGGTGGCTGTAACTTTTGCCTACTGTTTTTCTGGCTAATTTTGACCGCATGGCTGCGTTTGCAGCCTGTGCATTATGGTATGGTCCAGGTTTCAGGTCAAACGGATGACGCCCACATTTTGGGCTGTCGGCCGTCTCGCAGGGCTCACCGAGAAAACCTGCCTGCCTGAAAATAGAGTCATTTTCTGATTGGCTGGTGAACTGAGGAACAAGCTCTACAGAGCTAGGGGAGGCTGGATCTTGGAGGGGTCTCCCATTGTGTCTCNCACTGTTGGTACCGGGGACTACAGTAGACGCAGCCAAGGTTTAGGTGGCTGTAACTTTTGCCTACTGTTTTTCTGGCTAATTTTGACCGCATGGCTGCGTTTGCAGCCTGTGCATTATGGTATGGTCCAGGTTTCAGGCCAAACGGATGACGCCCGGATTTTGGGCTGTCGGCAGGGCTCACCGAGAAAACCTGCCTGCCTGAAAATATAGTCATTTTCTGATTGGCTGGTGAACTGAGGAACAAGCTCTACAGAGCTAGGGGAGGCTGGATCTTGGAGGGGTCTCCCATTGTGTCTCGTTCTCAGTTCTTAATCAGTCATTACCTGTCTTCTGCTGTTGTCTTGCGCTAACTCTGGTGCGCGCAGTTCTGAGTGACAAAACCAGAGCTCTCAGACTTCGGCTCTGGTGTAGCAGACTGAGGGGGCAGTGTAAGCAATGAGCGTGGGTTCCCTCACGCTGCATCAACAACGCTGCTGCCCCAACCTGTTGCGTTAGGTAGTTCCAGCTTTCTTCTTGCATGGAAGTTCTTGTTTGCCAATCTGCTGCCAAAACATCGTTTGACCTTGCCCCAAAGCACTTCTCCCTGGTGCCTAGTGAGCATTAGGAGCTGTGACACTGCTGTCACAGCTCCTCATGGTTGTGTTCAAAACTGCCAATCTTTTCTCCATTTCTTTTGAACACTAATCTGTGTGTGATGTCACGTCCCGCTGGTGCAAGTGATGGTGCCATTGGCTGACTTCCTCATATGGAGCATGCATTGTGGCTGGTCATGTAGTTCTATGGAGGCAAGGAGATTGCAAGGAAGATTTTCCGATATTGTGCACAATGAGGTGTTGCAGGTCTTACGAGCGTGACCACTCATCGCCTTACTTCAGTTCGCTTGGTCATCGCGCCTTGCAATCAGAAAAGGAGCGCAGATAGAGTCATGAATGAGGGCTCCTTCCATGCCAAAAGAGCACATGCATCAAACACATGTGAACCGATGTGCTCTCTTTCAAAGGGCTCTCTTTCAGTCAGTGTCTCTGATGTTGTCACGATGCTTACGATGCAGAATTCAGAGGAAAATGGTCAGGATGAATAGCTCATCAAGTCTAGCTCGCCTTTTGAATTTGAAGTGATGACTTGTCTATGTCTCATGATGGTTAGTTCGAGGTAGAACCTCAGGAAGTACCCAGGAGCATAGCACGATAAGCGAGAAAGCATGCTGCATCACTGCAACAGATTCTGCCGTGGAGAGGATGCTTCCGAGAGGGATGATGATGAAAACACCATCTGTTCTCCTGTGTCTTCTTCACTCCACGAGGATGACGCTGACGAGGAATGCTTCCCTTGGACAGCCTTTCTTGTGGCGACTGCTACTGCAGCCGGTGCATGCTGATGACCATAGTCGTGTGCAAGGGCTCCTGTGTGTGCAATGGCCTTCTCCTTGTCCTCCAAATCTTCTCCTCCCTGCTCCACATCAACGCCGTCCACCTCCCCAAGCTTCTTGTGAATCCTTCCATAGCTTTCCATCATCTGCAAAGTCTGTGGTACTGATTTGTACTTTTGCTTTCCATCCTGGTAGAAGCTTCTGCC
>SZWC01016489.1:53309-64665 GCA_023375785.1 Penium margaritaceum | reverse complement strand
ATATAGATATAGATATAGATATAGATATAGATATAGATATAGATATAGATATAGATATAGATATAGATATAGATATAGATATACATAAATATATAGATATAGATATAGATATAGATATAGACATAGACATAGATATAGATATAGATATAGATATAGATATAGATATAGATAGAAGTATAGATATAGATATAGATATAGATATGGATATGGATATGGATATGGATATGGATATGGATATGGATTTGGATATGGATATAGATATAGATATAGATATAGATATAGATATAGATATCGATATAGATATAGATATAGATATAGATATAGATATCGATATAGATATAGATATAGATATAGATATAGATATCGATATAGATATAGATATAGATATAGATATAGATATCGATATAGATATAGATATAGATATAGATATAGATATCGATATAGATATAGATATAGATATAGATATAGATATCGATATAGATATAGATATAGATATAGATATAGATATCGATATAGATATAGATATAGATATAGATATAGATATCGATATAGATATAGATATAGATATAGATATAGATATCGATATAGATATAGATATAGATATAGATATAGATATCGATATAGATATAGATATAGATATAGATATAGATATCGATATAGATATAGATATAGATATAGATATAGATATCGATATAGATATAGATATAGATATAGATATAGATATCGATATAGATATAGATATAGATATAGATATAGATATCGATATAGATATAGATATAGATATAGATATAGATATCGATATAGATATAGATATAGATATAGATATAGATATCGATATAGATATAGATATAGATATAGATATAGATATCGATATAGATATAGATATAGATATAGATATAGATATCGATATAGATATAGATATAGATATAGATATAGATATCGATATAGATATAGATATAGATATAGATATAGATATCGATATAGATATAGATATAGATATAGATATAGATATCGATATAGATATAGATATAGATATAGATATAGATATCGATATAGATATAGATATAGATATAGATATAGATATCGATATAGATATAGATATAGATATAGATATAGATATCGATATAGATATAGATATAGATATAGATATAGATATCGATATAGATATAGATATAGATATAGATATAGATATCGATATAGATATAGATATAGATATAGATATAGATATCGATATAGATATAGATATAGATATAGATATAGATATCGATATAGATATAGATATAGATATAGATATAGATATCGATATAGATATAGATATAGATATAGATATAGATATCGATATAGATATAGATATAGATATAGATATAGATATCGATATAGATATAGATATAGATATAGATATAGATATCGATATAGATATAGATATAGATATAGATATAGATATCGATATAGATATAGATATAGATATAGATATAGATATCGATATAGATATAGATATAGATATAGATATAGATATCGATATAGATATAGATATAGATATAGATATAGATATCGATATAGATATAGATATAGATATAGATATAGATATCGATATAGATATAGATATAGATATAGATATAGATATCGATATAGATATAGATATAGATATAGATATAGATATCGATATAGATATAGATATAGATATAGATATAGATATCGATATAGATATAGATATAGATATAGATATAGATATCGATATAGATATAGATATAGATATAGATATAGATATCGATATAGATATAGATATAGATATAGATATAGATATCGATATAGATATAGATATAGATATAGATATAGATATCGATATAGATATAGATATAGATATAGATATAGATATCGATATAGATATAGATATAGATATAGATATAGATATCGATATAGATATAGATATAGATGTAGATATAGATATAGATATGGAGATAGAGATAGATATAGATATAGATATAGATATAGATATAGATATAGATATAGATATAGATATAGATATAGATATAGATATAGATATAGATATAGATAAAGATATAGATATAGATATAGAGATAGATATAGATACATACATGTACATATACATAAGATGTACCATGGCTGGTCCAATGGATCGTATGCCATGGGACTAAGCTTACGAAGCCAACCGATTGATGATGTCAGTTGCCGTTTCATTGACGTCGTTGTCAATTCACCTGTCCAACCTGCACACGTTACCACATGAACTGGTTCACACATCTCATAACTAGTTATTCCTTCTTCTACTCTGTACTTTAAATTTTAAGATACAATATCAAACCAAATAAATGTTTACTTGTGCATAGATAGCATTTTATCAGGACTGCCTTACATCATTAATCTACTATTCACAATATCAATCTTTCAAAGCATCACATGCAACCAACACATGAGACAACTCACCTTCAATACATGAGCCACTTCCACTATGTTCAAAACATCCATACACATTGGAATGCAATGAAAATAACAATGTAATAGAATTCTTTATCTATTCAAGAACATACATTCTATGTTACCTTCATGTATCATTCATACATGTATACAGTACGTGATTACTATGTAACCTGTTGCACAAGATGTGTGCAACCTTTTCAACTTGTTTTTATTTGCTCGGGCATCTGCCAGGCCCCGCGGTAGCGGGGCCCGGCAGATTCCCTTTCTTCTATCACACGTGTGCCGCTTCTCGCAAACCCCCCTAAACCTATGACAAACCCCCTAGTTCAAATCGGAGGTTTGGCAGGGTCATCACAAGCTCGCAGGGAGGTTTCACCGCGGAACCCCTCCTGCGAGCTCGCGACGACGTTCGAAGTTCGGTTCCGCCCTCTAAGTCAAAATCCACGTCAAATCCTGTGAATACATGAAATACATGATAGTCGTGCCCATTTTTGCTCGAAGAACGACAAACATGGGCATCTCTGTTATGTGGTTAAAAACCATGGACAGCGCTGCTTTATCTGGCGAAACTATGGGCATATTAGAAGTCCGTCCTTTGGGGTTTAACTTTTGCACAGGTACTTCCTGGGCCCTGCAATAGCGGGGCACAGCAGGTTCCCTTTCAACACATAGGGATTCTCAAGCCCCTCATGCAAACTCCTGGCAACCCCTCTGTAAAGGAGTTCGTGATTGTTAGGCCAAAAAATGTGACGTCAGCATGTCGATGCCGCATGACAAGCGATGTCCACATGTTGTCTTTTCACAAACAAGAGGGGTACATCGTTTATGGACGGTGTTGTAATGTACGCATTGTTTCGCTCAATAGATCAACGGTGTCCATAGTCCAAAACGGAAAGACGCCGGTGTCCATAGTAAACAACAGAAAGAGAGTGATGTCCATAGTCAAAAATGAAATGACAGCTGTGCCCATGATTTTTATTGTGCGAGTGAAAACGGGCACGACTGATATATGTTTCATGTATTCAACTGATTTGACATTGATTTTGACTTTGAGGGAGAAGTCGGACTTCGCCCTTCATTGCGAGCTCGCAGGAGGGGTTTCGTGACGAAACCTCCCTTTGAGCTCGCGATGACCCTGCCAAACATCACATTTTAAGTAGGGGTTTTGTTGAGGGTTTGGGGGGATTTGTAGGATGCGGCGTGCACTGTGACAGAAGAAAGGGCATCTGCTGGGCCCTGCTACCGCGGGGCCCAACAGGTGCCCGGGGAAAAAAAAAACCCAAACCCGCCAGTGTAACTAGGGGGTTTGTATGATATTGGGGGGGGGGGGGGGGGGGGGGTGGCGAGATGCGGCGCACGCAAATACGCAAGTTTTGGAGTTCCAACTTGCGAACTCCAAAACTCACAAGAGGGTCGCTTATGTAATCATCGAGGCCAGTGTCAGCACTGTCCACTTCGCCCTCGAAGTTGGCAAAGTCCGACTTCAAGCGTGTTGGTACAGTTGTCTTTTTTTTTGGTTTTTGCTCGCATAGTAAAAAACATGGGCACCGCTGTCATTTCGTTTTTGACTATGGACACCGTGTAGGCTGCCGTAGTTGCTAGGATAGGCAAGTAGGCAAGCATAAGAGTGAAGCCATGGATCGGGTGGGGCAAGCTCACTTTGCACGAGGAGTGAAGACAATCGACAAGTAAGGAGCGAGCAAAGTGGTAAGTGCCAGTTGACCGGGCCACCCACGCGAGGCTCTCGACGTGGGACCCGGACGCCACCCAGGGATCGAACCCGACCCTGAAGCGTGCATGCTCCAAGTGGTTTCTCACATGCCAGTACAACCCGGACGTGTGGTCCCGAGGGATCAGCAACCCTGCTCACTAAGCTGAAAACAAGCAAAAGTGTGAGAAACCACCCACATCACGAATGTATGTGGTGCATGCACTCCAATAAGTGTGTGCCCCATCCTAGAATGTAACATTGTGCAAAATCACTAAAATTTGGCTCTCCATGATATTTGTCTTGGTGCTGTGACCACCACTTGAGGACTTGATGGTGTTGCCACAACTGTGTGCTCCATGCTGCTTCACAGCTTTGCACCAGAGAGCTTTATTCCAGATCAGTCACCTGCATTGATTGTGTGTGTGTGTGTGTGTGTGTGTGTGTGTGTGTGTGTGTGTGTGTGTGTGTGTGTGTGTGTGTGTGTGTGTGCGTGCGTGTGTAGAGTCAAGAGGTCACTTGCCTGTATCGTCACAACCATAACCAACACTCCTCCATGACCCACAGACAAACAGCCCACCCACACATAGGACAAATGGCACATCACAAGACGACGAGGTGCACAAATCAACCAGGGGCATCACGAGAGCGCAGCAGGCCAACAGCAAGCACAGCCACCTTGAACATGCTACTGCTAAGAGCTTTGGTGAGAAAGTCTACACGTTGTTGACAAGTGTCGACCCAGACAACCTGAACTTCTCCAGCAGCGATGCTCTCACGTATAAAGTGATGCTCAATGTTGATGTGCTTTGTGTGAGAATGATGTACGCCATCGTGCTCGGAGATTGCTTTTGCACTTTGGTTATCACAGCGCAAAGTGATGTAGCAAATGGGAACACACAACTGTTGCTGCAGGCGGGACAACCACACACTCTCACACGTACCTACGCCAAGCGCCACATACTCTGCCTCACTGGAGCTCCAAGCAGCGCAACGCTGTTTTCCACTCTTCCAAGAGACAGCAGTCCCACCGACAAGAAAGATGTAGCTGGTACGGCTACAAGCATCTGTGTCATGCGCCCAGTCACTATATGTGTATCCTTCCACAACCACAGAGGACTGAGCACGGTAACACAGTCCCACGCGTGTTGTGGACAGTGCGCAACGGACAACACTCAATGCTGCCTCGAGGTGTTCCTGACCAGGCTATTGGGAGAACTAGGCAAGGAAGTTGACCGAGAAGGCCACGCCCGCCCGAGTGGTGGTGGCAAGATACACGAGGGAGCCGACCACACTGAGGTCGTCGGTGACGTCGACAATCTCCCCCGACTGTGCTGAGTTAAGTGACTTTAGCAGGCGCTGCCCTACTGGAGTCATCGGTGTGGATGCGGTGGGGGCATCAGCAAGTATGGGGGCAAAGCGCTCCTCCAGTGTGCGTATGTATGCAACCTGGTGCACTTGTAGGGTGCGACGTTGGCGGTCACGCTCGAGCTCCATCCAAGGAACACCCGTGCAGGACCTAGGTCCTTCATCTTGTATGTGGACTGCAATAGGTTCTTCACCGACTGGACAGCTGCTGGGCTAGGGGAGGCAATGAGCAGGTCATTGACGTAAACGAGAATGGCCACAAATGGCTCTGAGGGAGCGCTCAAAAAGAGCGCTCGATCAACCGTGCTATGATGGTAGCCTCCCCACTCAAGAGTGGAGGAGATCTCCATGTTCCAACAACGTGACGAGTGCTTGAGCCCATAAAGGGCCTTTCGCAGACGCCACACCTTGTTTGTGCCATCGGTGAACCTTGGTGGCTAGACCATGAAGATCTCCTCATCAAGCTTCCCATGCAGGAAGGCGTTATTGACATCCATCTGCTCCAGCTCCCAGTCGTGCTAGGCAACAAGACTCAGCAGCGTTCGGGCAGTGGTATAGCTCCCGACCGGTGCGAAGGTCTCATCAAAATCAATCCCATGAATCTGGGAGAAGTCCTTAGCCATGAGGCTAGCCTTGTATCGGTCAACTCTCCCGTCGGGTTTCAGATTGCACCGAAGCACCCACCGAGCAGAGACTGCCTTCTGGCCTGCATGGAGATCCACGAGCTCAAAGACACTGTGTTCCTGGGGGGCCGTCTGTTCCTCCTGAATGGCCTTCTCCCAGAGGTCAGCATCAGCTGCTTTGCGAGCCTGTCGGACAGTGGTGGGCTCGGGAGGGAGAGTGGGAAAACAAGAGGCCGCAAAGCATGCGGCAATGTAGCCAACGACGGAAGACTCAAGAGCATTGTAGAACTCATGGGCTACAAGAGCGTAGTCGACTGCTGAGTTGGGATGCACAACGCTCATGGACAGGCCAAGTGCATCAAGGTCAATGGGGCAAGCAGAGGTCCCAACAGTGGGGGATGACGCGTTGGAGCGGGTGAACCGGTGTGAGGGCTAAAATGCTTTGGACGGACCAGCTGAGACAGACTCAGGACATGTCACAGAGGGACGTGAGTGCTCACGAGAGGATTGAGAGGACTGTGAGGACTGTAGAGCACGCAGTCTCCCCCAACTTGTGTACGGCTCAGGGTCAGGAGGAGGGACATGAGGTGCTTGATCTCCAGTAACGTCAACCATCGGAGGTGGCTGATGAGATGACTGAGGGGATGAGTTGGGAATGGAATGTAATGGGGATTGTGTGTGAGTGGGTGCCGAGTCTGAGGACTCAGGACTGCCAGAGGATGGCTGGGACAACACAGCATCCGAGGAGGGCAAAGAGACATCCAACTCAGACGAGGCATGAGAGGACGAGGACTCCACGGAGGAGTCCTCATCCTTGCTGTCTGTGTGAGAGACATGCTAGACAACAGGGGACGTTGAGGGGGTAGAATGAGAAGATGGCACTCGGAGATCGGAGGCGGGACAAGAAACACCCCCCCAAGACGACAAAGCGAGGAGAGAGAGGAGGGAGGAGGGACATGGGAAAAGTCATGAGGGAAGACATCCTCGAAGAAAAAGGCGTCGCAAGGCTCAATGACACGGGAGCGGTCGGAGTCTAAGAAGCGCCACCAAGAAGGGTGCAGAGAAGGGCGCAAGGGCCAAGCTTGTCGTCACGAAAGTCCTCAGGTAGTCTGACGGCAGCAACGCAACCCCTGACACGGGCAAGACGAAGGTCGGCACGACGACCATGCCATTTGTCACAGGGAGTGACATGGCGAGGGAGGGGACCGTGAGGAACACGTTTCCACACCCAGGTCATGTAGGATAGGACCTCAAAAGAAAAGACATGGGAAATGGAGGATTCAGTGAGGAGGGTGTGGACACCGTAAGCAAGAGTACGGTTCCAGCGTTCAGAGATGCCGTTCTGCTGGGGAGTGTAAGGGGCTAAGGGTTCCATACACACCTCGCGAGAGGTCAAGAAACGGGTTGTGGGACCCATGAATTCCCCCCCATGGTCGCAGAAAAAGACTATCAAGCAGCGTCCACAGGCCAGTTCAGCCTGTGGGAGCCAGGACTCGAGAGTGGGACAAACATAACTCTTTTGCCAAAGAGCAGAGACCTAGCACATGCGAGAGAAATCATCAGTTAGATAGAGTACATAACAACCAACCCCCCCGAGAGCATCATGGACGAGAGGGCCCATGACGTCAGCATGTAGGAGGCCGAGGGGGTGAGACGTGTGAGACTCAGAAGTGGAGAACAGGGACCGATGTATTTTTCCCTGAGCACAGTCAAGACAGTCGGTGTAGCAAGGGGTAGGGAACGTGTTGGCGATGAGGCCATGAGTGGGTTTGTTCCTAAGCAAACTGTCAACAACAGCGTGTGAATGTGGCAGAGGCGGCGATGAAGTAGCTGAGTATGTGCAAGAGAGAGAGCGCGCAACATGAGCAAGTGCGACAGTGGCGGGATGAGGCGCAAATGAGGGCACGCGGAACAAGCGGTCACAACGAGTGCCACGCAACAGGACATGGCCAGTGGTGCGATGCAGCACACAAGAAATGCCACGGCTGGAAGAGAAGTCCATGCCCTGGTCGTCGAGAGTCGTAACGGAGAGCAGACTCAGCTCAAGAGCAGGCACATACAAAAAATCTGGCAGGAAGAGCTCCCCCCAAGGCCAACAAAACGTACAACTCCAACACCCTGGACAGGCAAGAGCTGACCAGAGCCGTTGTGATCAAAACGCACAGAGCCGACTGGGCCCACAGGACAAACGAGGACTGACAGGACATCGTGTGGTGAGTGGCTCCTAAATCAAGGACCTAGAAGCCACTTGACACACGGACAGAAGCAGGATCACGGATGACAGCGGCAATGGCAGAACGAGGAGGGAGGCGCTGACCATAGGTTGCGAGGCAATGAGGTAAGCTGTAGGACTGCCACTGCTCAATCCACAAAACATCTGCGGGGGAACATCCCTTAACATGACCAGACGACGCACCACGGAACGACGCATTGACAGCACATGTAAGTGTCCCCACACTCGAACACACACTCTCACCTCCCTGATCATGGAGGTGTCGATGATGGACGGCATGGGAGAGGGCCGAGTCCAGCTTGCGCTCATCATCAGAAGGGTCAATGATAAGGATACCAGAGGAAATGCGTTGAGACAGGGCGGCGGAGGATGCCCAATGAGGGGGCGTGTAGTATCCGGAGGGAGGGCCGAAGTAGACAGGGCCCCTAAACCCAGATGGCCAACCCCAGGGAGGTGGTGGAGTCAGTGTGGGGCTGTAGGCAGTAGCTGGTGGTGAAGGAGGAGTGATGCGACGAGAAAGAGCAGTGGAGGTGGAGGAGTGAGAGGAGCCACCCCTGGAACTCGACGAGCGTGTCTAGTGGGCACGCGTGGCTGAGGCGAGGCGGGCATCATCGGGAGGAGCTGGACACTTGGGAGCCGCGTGCCCTATGGCACTCCAGTTCCAGCATGTGACGGTGCTGAACGAGGAAGATGAGGAAGGAGTGGTGTAAGAGCCACGACCTTTGCCGCCTCCCCCTTGCCCCTTGGCGCCAGAAGAACCTCCACGCCCTTTGCCCTTACCACGGCCGGCACCCCGACCGCCCCCTTGGGAAGCAAGAGAGGTCGCGGTCGGAGTGGTGGATGTGGTGGAGGATGAGGTGGAGGCAGATGAGGATGTTGAGGAAGGGAGCGCGGTAGTAGCTGCTGCAACGGCGGCACGATGGATGCGCTTCTGTAGAAAGCTCCACCAGCCGGTCAGACGCTGGGAGGATAATTCCCATTAGGCACCGTTGCCAGGGGGTGCATATGCAGGGATGGGGATGGCCGCCAAGCGCTCAAGCTCAGTGGCCTTGACCTACCTGGAGATGTCACTGAGCTCCGGAATGAGGCCATTGACAATGGAGAGAACAGCAAGGAGCTGTCCAGGGGCCACTTTACCAAGGTCGCGCAGCAAGCGTAGACTACAAGCCCAGTAGGCATCAGCAGTCTCATCATCACGCATTGAGAGCGTGTTGAATTGGACAGTGAGAACACTCTGGGCTGCATGCCCAATCACTGTCGTGCGGCGCTTGATCAATGCATAAGCGCCGACAGAGTTGGCAGGTGTGCGACGTGTAGCATCGGCGTTATAGGACCCATTATCATCAGTGAGGTCATCGGGTCCAGTCCGGATGAGTGCACGAAGAGCGCGAGCAGACTCAGTAGTAACGGGCACAAATGGGGGGTCAACAGATACGTTGGGTTCACGGTAGTACTCCCATAGTTTCTCCCCCTAGGCCAAAGCACTGAAGCGGACCTCCGAAGAATGGAAGGTGAGGTTGGGCGTGAAATGAGGTGGAGCAAAGTCAAAGTCTGGTTTGCGCTGAATTGTTGGTGCAAGTGCTATTGCGACAGCTGCACTGACGGCGGTTGCGGCTGCAAGTGGGTCAGAAGATGAGGAGCCAGCGGCAATGGATGCAGAAGCGGTTAATGTGGAGAATGCAGCAGCGATGCCAGTGGCAGTGGTCGCAGAAGGTGTGCCACGTAGTGAGGGCTGGAGGCGGTTGATGACAAGGTTGTGATCTGCAAAGGTGTCCTGGTCCGCTTGCTCAGTGTGCACTCTTTCTTCGGCAGCGCGCCGGGCGGCGAGGGCAGCTTGGAGTGTAGTGCGTTCACGCTACAGCTCAGC
Source organism: Penium margaritaceum (assembly GCA_023375785.1). Taxonomy (NCBI): domain Eukaryota; kingdom Viridiplantae; phylum Streptophyta; class Zygnematophyceae; order Desmidiales; family Peniaceae; genus Penium; species Penium margaritaceum. Next base: position 54,427 of record SZWC01016489.1, on the reverse strand, counting down.
TTACAGTGCGACATATTGATCATCGTCAACAGGCATGATGCCAAAGACGTGACTCTGCCGACGAAATTTCAGCAGAGTTTCCTTTGCCCCAGTGGGCGTGGGAAATGTGCAATGGGTGCGTCGGAAGACTGCTGCAAGGCAACAACCTGATCGCACAAACACGCCAACAAAGGAAAAGCAGGACAGAAGGGCAGAGCACGCTCACCATGCACAGCGGCACAGAGAGAGTAGTGGTGGAAGAGCTGATGTAGCTGACAAGGCTACAACTACAATGGTGGCCGATGCTGAGAAAATGAGACAGGCTTCCCCCGTTAACGCAGTGGCTGACAAGGTGGAGATGGCGGCAGTAGTCGAGATCAGCAGCTGGATGTGGCGTGTCGATGAGGAAGAGGGGGAGGTGAGTGCTGATGCCTGTGTTGTGGATGTATTAATGGGGTCTAGAGCTTTAGAGAGCGATGTGGTAGCAGCAGCTGCTGCTGAAGCGACTGCGTCTGCTGCAGCAGCAACTTGGGTGACGACATTGATAGCAGCGGCTGCCAAGGGACCGTGGTCAACTGCTGCTGCTGAGTATGTGTCAATGGCTGTGCCAGCTGTGGTGCTGGCTGGTGCGCGTACGGCACGTGCAGTGGCAGCAAAGGTAGAAGAAACAACACTGGAAACAAGAGTAGCCTGCAGAGCCATCTGAATGTCAAGGGATGGAGTACAAGCTGACTCTACAGCTGACCCAACAGGAGATGCAGCCCAACGAGGAGCAAATGTTCCAGGTGTTGTTGCTGTAAGGGGTGGTGCTGCTCCACGAGGGGTAGTGCGATGCCGCTCTTGACAAGTCCTATGGGCAACGGGTGGGAACCGGAGAGGTCGGTGTTCATGTGGTGGTGCCATGGCCGGTTCGTTCTGCGCCGTTGGCGAGTCGTCGCCGGCAGAGTGACAGCAGGTCGCGTAGACTTGCGTCCTCCCTCTTGTAGTGGTCGGCGAAATCTCAACCACACCTCCCGTTCCTCCCTCTCCTCGTAATACGATATCTTGTCATCGATGCGGCGATGCTCACGCGCGGCCGTGGTGACGTGGGGATGGGCTCTGTCTGCGGAGTGGAAACTAAGGCGCCGGATGCTCGGCTG
>SZWC01016489.1:18616-30179 GCA_023375785.1 Penium margaritaceum | reverse complement strand
AAGCGGCCCCGAGGTGAGACCTTGGACCCCTGCTGGTCCTCGGTGTACCACACAGAGGCCAGGGATCCCCAGACGCAAGCGAGACGAAGGTCAGCACCATGTCCAAACCAGAGCTCATACGGTGTTATATGGTCCGGAAGCGGACCGTGCGGGAGGCGGTTCCAGACCCACGTCATGTAGGCAAAGCCCTAAAAACCGAAGGACTCGGGGAGACCGCACTTGGACCGCATAGCGCAAACCGCATCCTCCATGGTACGGTTCCAACGCTCGGAAACACCGTTCCGCTGAGGGGTAGCAAGAGCGGAGATTTGGTGAAAAATCCCGTGCTCGGCAAAGAATCCGTCCATCTTGCCAAGGAACTCACTGTCGCGATCCGAGCAAAAGTATGTAGCGTGTGACGTGACTGATGCTCAGCCATCACTAGCCAGAGTTGAACCGCAAGGGCCGTGTCGCTCTTTTTGACGCAGGCTGTAGACTCACCACATCCAGGTAAAGTCATCAGTCAGAGTCAGAACATACCGGCCTCGATCAGATAGGGACTCAACCAGAAGAGGACCGAGAAGGTCCTGGTGAACGAACTTGAGAGGCCGAAGCGTTCGGGAACGAGAGTCAGGGTAGGTGCATTGGTGCATCTTCCCCTGAGCGCAAACGAGACACTCGGTCTTGGGTGGCTTCTCGAAAGATGCCGCATCAAGAACGAGAGCTGGTTGTGTCCGAATGAGCTTCGACACAATATCAAAGCCCACGTGACATAGACGGTGATGGAGCAACTGCGAGTGTTCCGGACACATAACACCAATGAAAAAAACCCGAGTGGAGGAGGAAGGAGAGCATGGGGAGGAGGTACGAGAGACGTGATATAGATCATCTACGACAGAGGCACAAAGGACAACACTACGAGTTTCCGTAGCAGTCACAGTCGCTGAGTCTGCGATATGCTCCATAGAGAGGTCCATCAGTATGCAGGCACGCACAGAAAGCAGGCTGAGCTCAAGATCAGGCATAAACAACACGTCAGAAAGGTACAAGGGGCCAGACAAACTGTCAAAACATACAATCTCCAAACCATGGACTGGCAAGGACTGACCAGAGCCTATACGGAAGGAACGGACAGACGTGACAGGACCGAGAACAACAAAATCACTACGACGACACGTCATGTGATGAGTGGCACCAAAATCGATGATCCAAGTGCCACCGGAGTCACGACTGGTGGACGTCACTGTACAACGGGTAATGGAACACTGGGCATCAGAGGGACACTGAGCCGTCAGTCGGGAGGAACGACGCAAGACAAAAAGATGTGACTCATGAACCCAATCGGTGCAGTCAGGCCCATCATCATCACATGCTGACTATGCTCCCCCACACGCGTCGTCAGGAGTCACAGGAACGGACGAACAGATAGTCTGTGGACCACCCGACGATGACAACACACTCGCACCTTCCTAGAAGTGGAGCACCAAAAGGTGTCGGAGCTCAGTGATGGTGCGGTCGAGTGGGTCCGGATCGCTACTACTCGACAGTGGAGAAGCGGGAATAGCTGCGGTCATGGCAGCCACGCGTTCGAAGGATGGAGAGGATGACGTGCTGGATGTGGAAGTGAGGACGTGTGCAGCCTGGCGTCCACGAGTGATTTGTGCCCAGTCGAGCGGTTGCTGGCACTTGGTGTAGCGATGGACGCCTCCACAGTTGTAGCAGTGAACAGAACGTCCACTGCTACCACTAGAGGACGACTGCTGTTGTGATTGTTGCTGACCTGATCCATGCTTCCCCTTCTTCTTCTTCCCCTGAGCTTTTGCTGCAACACCCTGTGTTTGAGTGGATGTGGGCGGGGCCGAAGAGGAGGAGGAAGACAAGGACATGATGGAGGATGAAGAAGAAGACTGCAAGAGGGAAGATGGTGGTGAGGTGATGACTCCTGTAGCAAGGGAAGTCTCCTTATGGGCCACGGTTGCCTCACGGGCTGAAGTCACCTAGAGGAAGAGCTGATGTACCCAAGGGAGAAGCTGCATAGTGGCTGAAAAAAGCTCAAGGATAGCGTCACTGTACTATGTGAAGATGTCAGTATACTCAAGGCGAACTCCGAGCATCATCGTACGGAGCGCCCACAGCTGTGTGCCTCTTGAGGTCCCAAGGCGCGTGTAGATGCGCATGGCGCGTCACCAGTAATCGGNAGGACATGATGGAGGATGAAGAAGAAGACTGCAAGAGGGAAGATGGTGGTGAGGTGATGACTCCTGTAGCAAGGGAAGTCTCCTTATGGGCCACGGTTGCCTCACGGGCTGAAGTCACCTAGAGGAAGAGCTGATGTACCCAAGGGAGAAGCTGCATAGTGGCTGAAAAAAGCTCAAGGATAGCGTCATTGTACTATGTGAAGATGTCAGTATACTCAAGGCGAACTCCGAGCATCATCGTACGGAGCGCCCACAGCTGTGTGCCTCTTGAGGTCCCAAGGCGCGTGTAGATGCGCATGGCGCGTCACCAGTAATCGGCTGTAGGCTCTATAGGCCCTTGACGGAGAGAGTGGAAGGCACGAATGTGTGCTGCACGGGTGGCGTACGTCTCTGCGGCCAGCGGGGATAAGGCCAGATCCCAACCTCCGCGTGGATCGGCGCCGATGCCTGTGCCGGGCTCGCCAAGGAAGGGGCGAAAGTCGACGACGGTCTCGCTTGGCATGGCATAGAGGAGTTTGCACATTGGCTTGGCTGTTTTCAGCACCTGTGCTGGGTTTGTAGGCCAATACGAGCTGTGGTAGTAGGGCCACACGCCCTCTAAAGTGGCCCAAACCTGAAAGAGGATCTCCCAGCAGTCAAAGCCGTCCTCAGTGATGTACCGTGGAGGTGGTGTCTCAAAGTCCTTCGGTTGCCGCTCCGTGGGGAGAGCGACCGCAGGCCGAGGGGGACGAGGGACGGGGAAGACTCCTAGAAGGGGATAGTCACCGGGATAGTCGGGTGACGATCGCATTGTAGGAATGCGGGGAGATCTAGTGCCCGTCTGCAGCTGACAGAGGCGCTCCTGAAGAACTTGAATCTCATGATCCGGGGAGTCGTCTGTCATGCCTGGCATGAATGGATCATCATCCAGGAGGTCAGAAGGTGGCGGGTCAGGTCGAGCTCTTGTAACGGGTGCCTGAGCCGACTGTTGTGTAGAGACCGTGACGCCGGCAGCTCCCTCAAAAACCTGCCGTAGGACTGTGGATTGGCCACGCAAAAGCTCAGTCAGCGTACGGATGGCATCAGTCTGCTCCTGCTATAGGCGACGCATCTCAACCTGCTGGCTCCACTAGTCCTCAATGGCCTGCGAGCGTGGGCTTAGGACCCCAGAAGAGGAGGAGGAGGGATCACCTATTGCCTTCCCCTTGTTGTCTGACGAGTTCATGTGGCCTCTCAGTATGGGTCGACAAGTCAGGTATGTTGGATTGCAAAATTGCTAGCATTTCTTGAGGAGTTGAGATGCCGGCAATTTTTGACTGTCTAGCCAAAAATTGGCTAAGTGTGGTGCTAACGTCAGCAAGTGGTTGCTGACGTCAGCACGACTTGATGACGTCAGCAAGCAAAAACGCTGACGTCGGCTCGACTCACTCTTTTTCTTTTCTTTTTTCTTTCTCTCGCGGTTCTCCGCGAGCATGCAGCCGCTCCGCGGCGGCTGCGCATAAGCTGCGTAGAGGTTACGCAGCAGCTTCCGCTCAGCTGTTGTTGCAGCTATGCTGTCAGCTATAGTAGCAGCTGCGTGGCTACGTGCGCAACAGTGGCAGCAGCGGCTGTGCAATGCTGCTGCTACTGTTGCGCGCTACTTCTCGCTGCCGCCGCCGCGCACTGCTGCCATTGCTGCTGCTCTGCTGCTGCCGCCACGACTGCCGCTGCTCCTGTTGCGATGCTCTTGCTACTATTGCTGCTGCTCCTTTGTTGTTGTCGTGGCTGTCGCCGCTTGCTCCTGTTGCCACGGATGCTGCTACAGTTGCGGACGGCGGCTGCACTCGATGCAGCTGACATGCGCTACTGTAGCTGCTGCTACGGCACTACTGCTGCTGCTGCTCTGCTGCTATGCTATTTCTGGCACGTTGGCAATGCCGCTGCTACGGTCTCACGTGATGGGTGTGGGCTGGGTCGACGGCGACCGGCTGTCTTCGACAGGCCCCAGTGGATTTGCTGCAGGGGTGACTCTCATTACTGTTGCTCTGCTGCGTCTCTGCTACGCAGCTCAGTGAGAACTGTCTCACTGCTTTGATACCATGAGAAGATGCAAGGAAGCTTCCTAACAACACTCCCATTGACCAGGCGTCAGTGCTTGATCAGACGGTGACGACAGTCACAAGTCGTGCACGCAACGGCAAGAGTTTGGCTAGGGGACACAAGGCAAAGTGTTTGAATGCTTCAATAGCATTTGCAGAGAGAGATAAAAAATGACAGGTCCATGGCCTAAATACCTTCCGCGGCGCACAGCAGGTGTCGCACGCGGCGGTGCAAGAGCTGTCCTAAAACCGGCCCAAAACCACTGTTTTGGCCATAACTCTGCGCACACATGTGAGAATGCTACACCGTCTGAACCTAGACGTTCACAATCACAAGACGGATGCTACGACTGGTTACATGCATGCATCCATCATCAGACGGGGGACACACAATGCAAAAACATGCAAATCGGGCTCATGGCTAGTCCGCCAAAAAGACTCCTGCAGGCTGCAAAAAAACAGCAGGGAGTCCCGGCAGTGTCCGGGGCTCTAGAACGGTAGTTGGCCAGCTCCAAGCTGGTAGTCCGTCGCCCGTCGTCCCTCCGATGTCACCAGGACCCGCCTCAGGTATCTGCACGGGTATGGACACGGCCGAGTGGTCACAGTAGACTGTACAAGAACATTACAAATGAGGACATGTGTAGTGTACATGTGGCTGAGACCCGGATGCCCGGTTACATGTTCAGGCATCTCGGGAGGCCCAAACTTGTCTTGCCTAGCTAGTTGGTGATGCTAGTGTGTTACTGTAGAGTCAAGAGACTTGTGGGGTATATTGCATGTTTTTCGTCGGTCGAGATCCGAGCACCGGTGCCTCGGGATATGTCCATTGTTGTTTTCATGTTCGATGACATGCATGTTCCACGTTTCTATCTTGTGGTGCGATGGGGATGACGGGGCCTGGTGGGCTAGCTGCCAGTCCCCAAAACAAAAGCCCTCAACGGGACTCATTGTCTCTCTCTCCTAGTTATTAATTCATTCGTTCCAGAATTAGCCAAATCTTGTAGTTGCATTTCTCCAACTCACCACCAGAGCTCATGTCTCTTCCAACATGGGCCTGCATGTCCTAGATGCATTCTAGCTCGAGCAACCACAACCGACGACCAGCAAGGGGTCTCCAACAACGACTTCACTGATGGAGGAGCAGTACATGCCGATTCGTGAACCCTAAAGCGATAATGAATGCCGGAGTAGCAGGCTGTACGGCAGCTGTGACGACCACTACAACTTTGACGACCAATCCGGTCACGGATCCTACGGCAATGAACCAGCCGCCCCTATCAACAGCTTGGACAACGACAGCAGGGACGACAGGTGGCATTGGATGATAGGCGCGAATCAACAAGGACTTGGCAAACATGATCTCCGCGCTCAAGGGAATCAACAACCATGTGCTCCATCAACTCAATGTTGCGTTGAAGGCTCTTTGCAATGCATGCGCGCGTGAAGCGGTGCTTGTTGAGAGAAGTTTCCAACTCTCGAGGGAACCCAGGATTTGTCCAGCTCCACCAAAATTGTTTAGTTTTGCAAACTCAAAAGGACCAATGGTTTGGATGCGGTTGACGAGTTTAGAGGTGTACTGCACCGCTACTGAGTCGATGACGATCAGAAGAATATTGAACTTGCAGCTGTGCTTTTGCGTGGCACGGCGTAAGACCATCCAACGGCAGCAGGAGACCGGCAGAGCATCATCAATGACCCAAAGCACCCGTCTCATATCACCGACCGCGGGCGTTCTATCATTGAAGAAGATCAACCCACATCTGCAAGACTCGCTGATGCCACCAACCGACGGGAATGAATACTTGGGCGTGATGCTCACATGCTTTGGACCGTTGAACAAGAAGTCTGACGCATGGTACAAGCTCCAGCATCTATGTCAATAGTCGAGGGTGGTAGAATATGCACGGAGATTCTGTGAGATTATCATCGGAGCAGACATCGCCCCCGATGAACTCGGTTTTCACCACTATAACGGCCTCAAGCGAGATATCCGGCGAGCAATCATTATTTTGGCATATAGAATGACTTATCGTGGATTCTTGAAATAGAAGAAAGGATCAACAGTGCCGACTACAAATCTCGGATCCAGGAAACCTACGGCTGGCAGCCTCCTCACCACAATTATCGTAGAAATGGAAAAAACTAGTCGACGGACTCCTCGGCTCCGATGGAAGTGGACACCGTCCACCAGAGAGATATGCAAACCTGCTACAACTGCAAAAAAGTCGGGCACATTGCTCGCAGTCATCAGAGAAAGCAACATACCAAAAGGGGGGGGGGGAGTTTGTATAAATCTGAGACGGAAAATGGCAAAAGGAAGGAGTAAAAGGCGCAACTCTTGTCTCTAAGAAGCGATCTGCATCGAATAATTGTCCATCTAAACGGCCCACAATGACATAGAGGGTTTCTGCGATCGCAAAGTTCGACGAGGGGTACGACGACAAACAACCGATGATACTACTAGAATTTCTGCCTCGAGGATGCAAAAGCCCCAAAGTGGTACCGGCTGTATTGGATGGAGGAATGTCACACAGCTTTGTTAGCAACGACATTGTTCGCAAGCTGTGTTTGCAGACTAACTAGGGGTGTATGAAGGAAAAACTGTCGACGGGAGACTACATATACGGAGACTCCAAGAACCACTACGACTACAAGCGGGAGATCTATGGGATGTAACGGTTTGGATGTCTTGTCCAATGAGCGATCACAAAATCATCCTTGGATCCGATTTCTTGTATCGACACAATCTGTAGATCAACTAGAACAGCAAAAACATCTATGTGGAGATTGACGGTGCCAAACGACAACTTCTGTGTGTGGGACGGAAGTCGACAGCAGAAGCAGTAGAGTCGGAGGCAGTAGAGGAATCTGAGGAAGCCAAAAAGTGCCAATCGATACAACCGATATCGCTCAACGTGGCCAAGAACTGTCTACAACGAGGAGCTTGCGTGTGGCTCGTACATCGCGAGCCAATATGAGAAGCAGAAGTGGCAAAAACTGACTTGTCGTCGGCCTCATCGTCCTCAACAAAGTTTGCAATGGTACCCAAAGAAATCGCATCCCTCATTCAGGAGTTTGCGAATGTCTTCCTTGACAAACTCTTCAAGACCTTACCTCCTCATCGAGACATCGACCATCGCATTGAACTAAAGGCGAGTAGTAGACAAACCGTTCAAGGGGCCTATCGGATGAGCGATCATGAGTTGACCGAGCTGAAAAAAAATCTCGACGAGATTCTCGGTTAGGGCTTTATCCGCCCATCCACATCACCATACGCTGCACTAGTGCTATTTGTAAAAAGAAAAAATGGCAAGATGCGGATGTGCGTGGATTACCGGGCTTTGAACGATGCTACCATCAAGTACCACTACCCTCTGTCTCAAGCCGATGAACTTTTTGACCATCTGCGGGGAGCCCGGATTTTCAGCAAAATCGACTTACACAGCGAATATCACCAAATACGCGTGGCAGGCGCAGACATTGAGAAGACAGCGTTCCGAACTCGCTACGGGCACTTCAAGTTCACGGTTATGTCATTTGGACTCACAAATACCCCAGCAACATTCATCACGGAAATTAACAACATTTTTCAGTCGTACCTCAATGATTTTGTCTTGGTGGACCTTGACAACATTCTGGTGTACATCCGTACATCGGAGGAGCACGATGGAAATCTCCAAAAAGTTCTCAAAGTTTTACAAAGAGAGAAATTTTTTGGAAAACTCTCAAAATGTGGCGTCGGTCGTCGTTCGTTCGAGTTTTGAGGTCACGTCATCAATGGCGGATGGATCACAATGGATCCGAAAAAGAGGCAAAAGTAGCTGATTTGCCGTCGCTGACCAACATTTGAGAAATTGAGGGTTTTCTCGAATTCTGCAATTAGTACTAGCGATTCGTACTGGACTACGCCCGAGTGTCAGCAACTCTTTACGACCTCACTCGAAAATAAAACGAGTGGCGGTGGGGAGACAAATCCCCCCTGTTCTGCTGTTTGGGTTGGGTGAACCATCTTCACCACCGAGCTGGGTGAACCATCTTCACCACGGAAGGAAAAGCAAGGCTATTTCTAAACAACATTGTACGGCTACACGGCATACCTAGAACCATCACAAGCGACCAAGACCGTTGATTTGCCAGCCATTTTCAACACGAATTGAGAACTCGCTACGACAGTACAAATAAACTTTTAACAGTGTTTCATCCTCAAAACGATGGTCAAACCGAGCAGATGAATCAGACGCTCAAACAACTACTCCGAACACTATGTGAACCTCATGGGACGGATTGGGCACAAAAACTCCTGACCGCCAAAATCGCATATCATTCAGCAGCTTCCACCCAAACAGATAAAATCCCATTTGAAGTAGTGTATGGAACCCCCCCCGCCACACCAACAGGTTTACAAAGCCGTAGCAACATTCCCGTAGTTGACATTCAACGCCGAGACTTCACCACCATTCGGGAGGAAACACGGCATAATCTTGGGAAGACACAAGCAGCGATGGAACAAGCAGCTGACCAACATCGTAGCGACGACATCTTCACCACTCGCGACAAAGTCCTCCTTAGCTCGGCGAACATCAAGCTACTCAGATCTGAGTGTTTGAGGCTTAAACCATGATGTTGGGACCGTTTGAGATCGAGCGCATGCAAACCCTTGTGGTTGCACGACTCAAACTCCCTGACAGTATACAAGTTTATCTAGTGTTCCATGTCAGCAGGCTTAAGCACTACTGAGACCCTAGAGAGAACTTCCCTGGCAGAGATGTCCCTCCTCCACCTCCCGTTCAAGTGGACAAAGACACGGAGTACGTTATCGAAGACATCCTTGGCCATCGACGACGAGGCAAGACGACAGAATATCTCATCAAGTGGCATGGTTAAGATCCCGCGCACAAAAGCTGGGAACCCAACGACAGCCTCCAAGACGTGGATCATCTCATTGAGAGCTTCTACCGCAGTCTCTGGGCCACATTCATACGCGTGCCGGGACGTTGAGGCTAAAAGGGGGGAAGTTTTACATACCAAACATACACAAGTCCCTAATCTTCTTGCATGGGCAAACAACTATTGCGTCGTGAGGACTATGATATTCACTCTGATGACCGAGGGCCAACTAGCCACCTGTCCCACCCCTAGTGGATATTCCCGAACCTTCCGACAGCTGCAACCACTCTTGCAAACCTGCAAAACAGAAGCGACAAAAAACTTTGGTCAACTTCTAGACACATTGAGACGAATCCATGCATCTTGCCCCTTCTCTGTCGATTCTTGAAGACCCCCGACTTTTTGACGGACCCTCTCAAATCCGACCACTNATGACACGACTCCACACGCATTGCTCAACAACCGACCCAACAACCCCAACTATGCTTCATTCATAAATCAACACTTGTATATATATGTTCTACCATTTTGACACTTGTCATTAAAGCACACTTACCGATAACTATAAATTGCTCAAGTGTCCCAAATTCTACATTATGGCTTACCTCGCAACTTCTATCTGTTCACCATCTACGCTCGGTTTGGTGTAACATCAAGTGAGTTGATCACATGTATACAATGTTCAAAATTATTATGAGGCATGATTCGGGTCATTTGTGTTCAATGTGAGTAATGCGTGTGAGGTCACGTTGTAAGTGGTGGATTGGAGAAGCTCTGCCGAGAAGTCGTGTGGCTTCAAGAACATCGCATCAATCCTTTGTAAACGTCAAGCATTGTCAAGAAGTCAACCAAACGATATCAAAGTATTGACATGGTTCGCGACACTTCTCTCGACCGTTCTCAAAAGTGGTTGAAGTTGTCGGAAATTTCCTGTGTGTGGCTTCCACCCGTCACGACCGACACTGCTAGTTTACCGATATACCCATATTCGGGATATATGGCAGAGGATGGCGTGACGACACGACGGGCCTCCGGACTGCACCGAGACTTCTCTAGCACCTACGACAGCGTTGGCGAGACGCGGTCGATGCGTTCGACAGCCATGTGGGCTTGTCAGGAGGCAGGAGAGTTTTCTCGGTGGGTTGAGACCCGCGCACCCCGTTGACTGTACCGGTGCGATGAGGAGACCCGATGGCTGTTGTGGGGCTTCCGACGTTCAGAAAGTCGTCTGTGATGTTTGGACGTTGATTCCGAGATGTTTTGACACTGCTCATATGTTCTTGGTGGTCAAGACCCGGGCACTCGGCGAGCTGTTCCGTTGCCTCGAGGAGACCACCTTTGTTACTCTCGTGGTGTATGCAGTGTGTTCTCCCTGTTGACTCATTTGGGTTCAGCAGGGGTGACGATGCCTTGTGCAGTTAGCTACCGGTTCCCCTATGTGAGCCCGCTAGGGGCTCATTTGTAAACTCTCCTTGTTCTTTATATTCAGCGTTCCAGACTTAGCCAAATTCTTGCCGTCTTGCATTGCACTCACACACACAGCTCATGTTCGTGCTTGCATGGGCCTGCATGCCCTAAGATTGTTTTCCAATTTGGTATCAGAGCACAGGGGGGCGTGTGAGCAGCAGAAGCAGCAGCAGTGGGCGGAACGCTAAGAGAACGCGCCACGTGGCGCCACGCCGGCAGCAGCGTGAGGGAGCGCGAAGCGACTGCACGTGAACGCCACAGGGGCGGTGAGCCGTGCACAGCAGCAGCAGCAACAGTAGTAACAACAGCAGCACGCGTTGGCAGCAGCAGCGTGCACGAGCAACAGCGACGCATCACTAGCTTGCAGCCGTGGCAGCAGCGAGCACCAGCAGCGAGCAGAAGCAGCAACGTGCAGCAGCAAGCAGCGACGCAACAATAGCAGAAGTAGCAGCAGTAGCCGCATTAGCTTTAGCAGCAGCAGCAGCAGCAGCCGCAACAGCGGTAGCAACAGTAGCAACAGCAGCAGTAGCAGCAGCAGCGTGCAACGGCGTGCGGAGTGAAAGAAAAAAAAAAAACAAGGTAGCAGCAGATCAGCAGCAGCAAGCGACAGCAGCAGCTGCTGCGCAGCGTAGCAACAGCAGCAGCAGCAGCAGCAGCAGCAGTAGAAGAAACAGCAGCAGCATCCGCAGCAGCTGCACCTACTGCTGCATCTGCTGCTGCAGCTGCAAGGAGGGCTTCGCAGCCTTCCTCTGAGGGAGGGGGGGGCCTCTGAGGGGGCCTGTCGACCCCGTCCGCACCCCCCCTCTCCCTCCTTTCTCCCTTCCTCAAGGGGGCCCTCGAGGGCCCCGCCAAGACCCTTCGAGGGGCCCTTCGGAGGGGCCCGTCGGCCTCGCGCCCCCCCCCCCCTCGGCCCCGTCGGCCCCGTCGGCCGACCGACGGAGGGGCCGAGTCAGAGGGGCGGACGGGACCCCCCCC
>SZWC01016488.1:31246-60684 GCA_023375785.1 Penium margaritaceum | reverse complement strand
GGGGGGGGGGGGGGGGGGGGGGGGTCCTGTCGGTCGGGTCTGTCATGCCAACGGAGGGCACGATAGAGAGCCGCCCGAGTGCTGACGCATAAGCCAGCGCGTGCCGGCCAAACGCCGGCCCCACGCCGGCCTCCGTTCGACTGCGCACGAGGGGCAGGAGCGAGCCTCCCCCTCCCAACCGCTCGCTTCGTGGGTCGAGCCGGACAGCCAAACAAAACACCCAAAAAAACAAGAGGCAGGTGTTGCACGCGAAGCGTGCAACACCTGCCTCGTGCATAGGGTTACATAGTAACCGAGCAAAAGTATTCAGACTAGTATCTCTTAAGGGGCTAAATAAATGCCTGTTATCTGGACCACATATCATGGAAGGTTTGCCATGAGACTTTACCTCGTCCGTGGAAGCCAAAACTGGTTGTAAATGGACTGCCAAACTGTCACCCGCATTCGTTCAAACTATTTTTTTTGGTTCTCCCATGAGTGCTCTTGAACATTGTGTATGGTTTGGGCGAACTCTTCCTAAATTACTTCAATCTATGCTGGATTTATTCCAGCTTGTGTGGATGTAAAAGCGAAAAAGGCATAACCAAAAATTGACCGAATGCGCTTGACGATACACTATTATGTAAAAGGATTCACCAACATATTGAAGAAAAACCTCTAAAGGCATTTCTTCTCGGTCATTTTTATGAATATAGTTCTATCTGATGATGAATTCATTTATATGAGATGAATATGCTCTTTCATTGTGAACATGAGAGTTTCACACGTCTATTATGAACTTCACAAAAAAATGATCTTCAACAAATCTGGATGAATTTTGGATGTTTCCTTTTGTTATAAAAAATAATAATACGTAGTTATATGCAGAATTAAATTTATTTACCTTCGTCTATAACTTTGGTTGAATTTCTTTTCTTTTATTTGTATGTCAACCCTGTGTGAAGCCGGGTTCACGAGTCTAAAGAGTTTGCCATGACGAACAGTTCCGTGAAACAGGACAGGGCGAGGCCAAGGAGGAGCGACATAGAGGGGAAAAAAACAACATTAAACTCTGCTCGCCGGTGGACTCAACGGGCTGGACCCAACCCAACGTACCGTCCTTACCCTTTTGTCTTGGCGTCGGACTGGTCCTTCCGTTCGATCCGGGGTCTGTCCGGACATTTAGGTCGATGTCCATGATGTTTTCCTTTGGGCCGACCTAGGCTGTGCGTCCGCGGACGTTGGGGGGCATACAGTCCGACAACTTTTCGCACCCTGATTGGTGGATACGTCAGGAAAATGACCGATCCACCAATCACGATTTTCTTCAGCGTTGTTTGGCACGCGAAGCGATTGTAATAGGGTTACTATGTAACGCAAAAACGGAAAAAGGGGAATCCACGAGTGAGGCCCTCGAGACAAACCCCGGATGGGGGTACACACCAAAGTGATCGATGATAAAATGAACGAGAAAAAAAATGGCCTTCGTGCCAAAAGAAGCCTTCGGCAGCACTGCCACCAACACAACTGCTGAGGGCAGCTCCACAAGCGCCCAAACGCTGGCCGTCGCCAACGTCACCACAGTGGCAGCAGAAGCAGCAGCAACAACCATAGTAGTAGCAGCAGCAGCAGCAGCAGTAGTAACAATAACAGCAACAGCAACAGCGGCGGGAGTAGTAGCAGAAGCAGCAGCAGCAGCAATGACCACTCAATCCAACGAACTTGGCGTGCCAGGTGCACGCATTGGCAGACCTGCAAGCAGAGAGCCGCTAGGCTTTGACAAGGCAGGTCGCTCAACTTCAGGACTTGGTCAAGGGCTTACTACCCTAGTAGCAACATCAGTACGCAGACCTGAGCGAGGGCCATCCCGCTCATGGCGGCAATACTGAGGAAGTAGTCGAGATTCTCTCCGACTCTGGAGATGAGGGCGAGGAGGAATTGTTGCGTGCATGCCTCCTCCGCCTAGAGGCACGCCGTAGAGCGCGTGAGGCAAATGTCGCCCTCCAGGGCACAAGCTCTAGCGCCGACCTCAACCTGGGCTCAACTCGTCGCCCTCTGAGCTTGGAGGAGCTGGCTCTGTCGTCTTGTCTGGACAAGGGGGTTGCCTTCTCTTCGGTCGATCCCGTAGTGGCTTCGGCCGTCGCCCTGCCGACGGTCGCGCCACCCAAGTGGTTTGAGTCGGACCCACCCGTCTTCCGGACTGGGAACAACTACGAATCTTGGGAGTCGCGCTTCCGCATGTGAGCCATGAGCGAGATGGTCCTTGCCTACTACTTCACTCGTACGAAGCGTTTGACCCAGCCCAAACACAGATGGCGGTCCGTGTCGCCTCCGGCCTGATGAAGGTCGCTCCAGACTACACCAAGGACTTCAGCCGATTCCTTGGTGACCCATTGACCAGCTCGAGAGCTGACCCTGGCGAGGCGTGGGCGCTGGCCGTCACCCTCTTTGGGGGCTCAACCTTGGCCCTGACATCCCAGCGCCTCACCGATTTCAACTCCCTCTCCCAGACTTCTCAGGAGCCTGCAACTGACTACTAGCGCCGAAAGATCCAGCTGCATGAGGAGCTGGTCGATGATGCCCCTGCGTAGTACCCAGCCCTCTATATCATCCTCTACGGCATCCACCACGACTACGCACGCATCTTCAGCAACTTCGTCCAGACTGGTACGCGACATAGGGAGTGACGGGACACTACTATGCTGTGCCACTCTCCACTTCCTGGAGGTCGCCGGCATGAACGTAGCGAACCGCGCTTGTCGTAACATCGCTTCAGCTGTAGTTGCCGTCGCGTCGAGGAAAATTCAATTCTAGCAGGGTTTTGTAAAGGGCACGCAAAAATATCAGATTCCTGGCGGGGCACGTAAAAATGTCAAATTTCTAGCAGGGTATGCAAAAATGTCAACTTTTCTGAGGGGCTTGCAAAAATGTCAGCTCTTTCCTGGGGCACACAATAATGTCACATTTTCGGAGGGGCACACAGAAATGCCAAGAAACAATCTTGTCACTTTCCGGAGGGGCACACAAAAATATCAAGTTCGCCGTGGTTGCGCCACATCAGCATTACGTTTATCGGTGTACATTTTTCTAATATTCGTCGCTTTTTGTACTTTCTCTCGCTGTAAAAAACATAAAACTGATCATTTTGTGAAGATAGAATGAAGCACTTGAATACTCTTGCATGACGAAACAGGACCTGAACTTTGAGTCCTATTCTCTGTCACTCGCTTGAACATGCTCTAGTGGACATTTGCTACTGTTTCTTTTTTTTTTTCTTCTTCTTCTGAAAACACAAAAATAGCATGGTTTCTGAAAGGGCACACAAAAATGTCACATTTCAAATGTGCACAGAAAATGTCACAGTTTACAAAGAGACACAAAAATGTCATTTTTTGGCACACAGAGTGACCTACTTTATAAACATATTCCTCAATAATGTTCCCAACACTTGGGTTGAATCAATGCTCCTCACACACATCCATGAGTATCCTTGTAACGATTAGAATTCTACTACCCACAATTCTTCATGTAGCTTGTGAGGGGAATATCTTCCTTGTATGTAATCATATACGACATTACATTTGGCACAATAATAGTATAACGAATATTCGTGTATGATTACATATAAGGAAGATATTACCCTCACAAGCTACATGAAAAAGTGTGGATAGTAGAATTCTAATCGTTACAGGGACACTCTTGGATGTGTGTGAGGATAATTCATTCAATCCAAGTGTTGGGAATATTATCGTGGATTATGTTTATAAAGTAGGTCACTCCGTGTGCCAAAAAATGATGATTTTGTGTCTCTTTGTAAAATCTGACATTTTTCTGTGCACATTTGAAATGGGGTGAAATAGCCTGCATATCCACATTCCCGAAGGGCGGACCCTCCCATATCCAAGAGCAGAAATATATGTCCCCCATATCAAGCACTTTAAAAAAGAAGAACGACGTATCCGGCTCCCTTGCCATGCTTGATCAGCGACATGCGTCGCTGATTGCGCATGGCGAGGAGGGTCATGTGACCATTGCTCGATCGCGACCCTCGCTCCCTCGCGAGATCGCGATCGAGCGATGCCCCCTTTTTTTCCGATTTTCTTTTTCAACGCACAAACCCCCCATTACGATTTTGGGTTTTCTATGTTTTGCGCGGGATCCCGCGCAAAACATAAAACCCTACATCGTAATGGGGGGTTTGCGCATCGAAGAAGAAAATCAGAAAAAGAGGCATCCCTCGATCGCGATTGAGCGAAAACGCCATTTCTTATTTTTTATTTTATGGCACAAAAAACACCTTAGGTTTACGAGACAAACACCTTCAAACCCAACCCCGAATTACATTAAAGGTTGAGGGTTTTACTTTTTGCGCGGGCATCTGGTGCGCCCCGCAATAGCGGGGCCCAGCAGATTCCCTTTCAAACCATGGGGTGTCTCGGACCCCTCACGCAAAACCCACGCAAACCCCTCCCTCGAACAATCACAAACACCTCCAACGTGGGATTTTTTATTGTTTAAGGGGCATGATGACGTCATCAATCTGAAGCTGCATTTCATGCAGCGCCGACATGGTGTTCGCGCGCTTTGTTGTGGATACGTCGTTGTTTTTCTTCGACCGGTGGATGTTTCATTGATAAAGCTCAAATCAGCTGGGTATGGGGTTGTTGAAGTGCGATACATGGATATGGGGGATCTATCGGGAAATCAATGGGTATATGGTCACACCCCCCTTTGAAATGTGACATTTTTGTGTGCCCTTTCAGAGACCATGCTATTTTTGTGTTTTGAGAAAAAAAAGAAACAGTAGCAAATGTCCACTAGAGCATGTTCAAGCAAGCGACAAAGAATAGGACTCAAACCTCGGTGTCCTGTTTTGTCGTCTGAGAATATTCAAGTGCTTCATTTTATCTTTGCAAAAGGATCAGTTTTCTATTTTTTACAGCAAGAGAAAGTACAAAAAGTCACGAATACTAGAAAAATGTACATCGATGAACGTAATGCTGATGTGGCGCAACCACGATGAACTTGACAGTTTTGTGTGCCCCTCCGGAAAGTGACAGGATCGTTTTTTGACATTTGTGTGCCCCTCCGAAAGTGTGACATTTTTGCGTGCCCCACGAAAAGTTGACATTTGTGCGTGCCCCTCAGGAAAGTTGACATTTTTTGGTGTCCCGCCAGAAATTTGACATTTTTGCATGCCCCGTCAGAAATCTGACATTTTTGCGTGCCCTTGTCAAAGCCATGCTAGAATTGTGTTTTTCTCCGCCGCGTCTTCCTCCCCGCCGCCTACAGGGATAGAGGCACAAACTGAGGGGAAAAGGGGCTGTAGATCGTTTGCCGGTGGCAACAGGAGCGGTGCGACAAGCAGCGGCACCAGCACGAGCACCGTCAGCCGCAACAGCAACGATGGCAGCAGTGGCTCAGGGAGCACTGGGGGTCGCCGACTCATGTGCTTAACTATGGTGGTGATCACCGCTATCCCGATTGCACTCGCCTGACGGGCCGCCCAGTGGACTAGGCCAAAGTCATGCAAGGACTACAACAGGTGCACGAGGCGCGCTTGTGCCAAACTTCCGGCATGTCAGCCTGCTCGGCTGCGACGTCCGTAGCCGTCCTGGAGTAGCCCGCTGCCGCAGTGACCACCTCCACCGACCCTTGCAACCAGGCGCTCGCCGACCGGGACAGGACGATCGCCGAGCTGCACCCGCTCCTCGCCTTGCGCTCATCTCAGGGAGGTACGAGTGGGTTGACTGAGCCAGGGGGTCCTATAGCTTGTGGACTGTCTGTCTTGTTGCGTGATGATGCCCGTGGTGGTCCCCTTTTACAGTCGTGTGTGCGTGACTGAGCTGATGATGTGTCTTGGTTGCATGCATCCCCTGTGCGCTCCGCCGTTCGCCTTGTTGCGTCGCCCGCCAAGTGCCCCGCTGCCCCGCCTGTTCCGTCACCAAGTGCCATGTTGCCCCATGTATGCACGTCACGGATGCAACCTGGGTCATTGACTCTGGTGCCACCCATCACATGACGTGTCGCCGTGACGCCTTCGTCGTCCTGGATCCTGTTGGTGTCGTTCGCTCTGTCCGCACTGTTGCTGGCCATGAGGTCCCTGTCCAGGGTGTTGTGGTTGTAGAGTTCACCAGGCCAACTGGTCACGTATACATCTCCGATGTCCTCTTTGTCCTTGATCTTGAACTCAGCCTGTTGTCTATCCGTGCTTGCACCACGATGGGCCTCAGTGTCACGCACATAGTTGCCGATGCTCGCATCTTTGTGCGGGACACCCAGGAGACCGTCCTCAGTGGGACGATCGTCAATGATCTCTACCACATCTCTGGGTCGCATGCCAGTCCCCCTCTCCTACCTCTTTCTCCCACTACGCATGTCTTCGTCGCTGGTGCTTGATCCCCTCAACACCACTGCCTTCTGCATTGACGCCTTTGTCATGTGCACCAAGGGGCTGTCGACAGGCAAACTCGCACTCAGCCTACTCTCGGTCTTGATGTAGCGTCCTTCAAGACGCCGCTCATGACAAATTTCCTGTCCTGTGTTGAAGGCAAAATGCACCGCTCTACCTACCCTGAGTCAGTCTCCAGGGCTCGTCGACCTCTAGAGCTCGTTCACTCTGACCTCATGGGCCCGCTCCCTGTCAAGTTTCAGGAGGACCGAGGTCACTATGTCCTGATGCTGACTGACGACTTCACGCGCATGTGCTGGGTTAACAATCTGCATCAGAAGAGCTACACTGCCATCGTTGTCCGCGTCTAGCTGATCGTGGCCGAGCACTAGGCCGGGCACACGCTTCACACCTTTCGCTCTGATCGCGGCGGCGAGTTTCTTGGCAACATGGAGCGCCACTTCACCGAGCATGTGCCGGGGCTCGTCGTGAGGGGGAGGTCCCTGTCGCGGTTGGCTCAGTGCCCCCGACCAGTGTGGTCACTTCGTCGTAGACACCCCGGGGGTTGTCCCCGTCTGCTTCTCACACTACTGCCCCTGCCTCTGCGCCCCTGCCCGCGTATGAGTCTGCATCTAGGCCTACGTCTAAGTCCGCGTCTGAGCCTACACCTGAGTGTGCATGTGCATCTACGTCTGCGTCTGGCTTTGAGCCATCCCTGTCCCCGTCCCAGCCCGATCCTATATCCGCGTCCGCGTCTGGCTCTGAGTCGTCCCTGTCGCCGGCCCTGACTGCTCTTGCATCCACATGCGAATCTGGCTGTGAGCCCTCACTGTCCCCAGCTGCCGACGCATCTGTGTTTGGCACGGAGCCGTCCCCAGCCACTGCGACTGCACCATCCTCCGCTAATGTGCCTACCATGCAGCCCACTCCTGCATCTGAGTCGGGGGCGGCACTTGCTTCTGTCCTGTCAGACCCCTATACGCGGGCACCCGGTGGGCACCTCCACCCTGCTCTGACTGTCAACAGTAGTCTGTAGGGTAGGCCCCTGGCCCCTTGCCCTACCTTGCCGGCTGCTAGCAGTGACGCAGGCAGGCGGCTTCGACCTCGCCCCATGCGCAACGTTGCCAATGGTGACCCAGGCACAAAGGCCATCTGTCTGAGTCCTGGCGGCCTCACGAAGGTTCACCTTGGCTGTGCCACGGGCATGGAACTGCTTGCCAAGGAGCGCGATCTCGCCCATGACACTGCTTAGTCTATGGTCATGATCGACTCTCCCTCTGCAGCGTATGCCCTAGCCACGCGCAGTGCACCACTTTTGTCTCTCGATCCCACCACTCTACATGAGGTCTTGTCAGCCCCCGACGCTGAGTAGTGGCAAGCTGCCTACCAGGCTAAGCTCGATGCCATCCGTGAGCACGACGTCTTCAAGTTGGTGGACTTGCAAAAGAACCGCAAGGCCATCAAGGCCAAGTGGATTCTCTGCAAGAAGCTCAAACGTGACAACACAGTGGAGCACCACAAAGCTTGCTTGACAGCAAAGGGCTTCTTCCAGGTCCCCGGTGTTGACTATACCGAGACCTTTGCTCCTGTTGGCCGGATGACGACGACGCTGATGCTGCTCAGCTAGGTGGGTGAGCACGACTAGGAGCTTCACGAGATGGATGTCAACAACATGTTTTTGAATAGGGACATTGAGGAGGAGATATACATGGTCCAGCCACCCAGCTTTGAGGATGGCATCAGTCCCGTGTACCGGCTACAGAAGGCTTTGTACGGCATGAAGCAGTTGCCTTGCTGCTGGAAACAGGAGATCACCAGCACGCTGAGACACGACGGGTACGTTTAGAGTGACGCTGACCCATCCCTGTTCCTCTCACAGTCCCCAACGCCGCTTGCTGCCATCCTTGTCTACGTGGATGATCTTCTAATCGCCTTGCTTGACCTAGAAGTAGTGAACGCCACCAAAGCTGTTCTCTCCTTGGCCTACAAGATGAAGGACCTCGACGAGGCCTCTGTCTTTCCGGGGATGGAGACTATGTCGATCGTGTTTGCCACACACCTCGCATCCATCAGGCACATTACGCAGCGGTTATGGGGGAGCGCTTCGCTGATCTCCTCACTGGCGTCCGCACTGCCTCCACGCCCATGACCCCTGAAGGGCAGGCAGCCCTGAAGGTGGACGACCCAGCTGATCTGGGGGAGCCAGTCGACGTGACCCTGTACCTGCGAGTCATCGGCTCGCTCATGTACTTGGCCACCACAACATGGCCCAACATTGCCTTCACTGTCAAGCTGCTCGCCCAGTTCTTGCAGGCTCCACGTGAGCAAATACTAGAGGACTAGAGGCAGCCGTCTTGTGTGTTTGTTACGTCCTGTCCACCACACGCTTTGATATGTGCTTCCGCAAATAGCTTTCTGTCGTGCTTGAAGGGTACACAAACAGTGACTAGGCATGGAGTCCTGGTGGCAAAAGCCGCACAGGCTATGTCTTCCTCATTGGGGACACTGTTGTGACTTGGCGAAGTGGGAAGCATGGCTCCATTGCACGCAGCACTATGGAGGCACAGTTTGTTGCTCTGGGCACCTAAGCAGCTGAGTGCGTCTTGCTTGTCGTCTGCTACGTGAAGTACGTCAGTCCATGCCACCCGTGGTGCTTCATTGTGACATCATGAGGGCGGAGGCAATCGCCAAGAACTCAGGTGTGTTTCATGCATGCACGAAGCACATCAACGTCGAGCATCATTTTGTGCGTGACCTGATTGATCGTGGTTTGATCCAAGTCATCCACTTGGGCACTGACAGGCAGCGCACTGAATTTCTGACCAAGGCTCTGGGTCGTTTGAAGTTTCATGCGGCCACTCGTTTCGTGGGACTGCGCCCCGTTCCCGTTGCAGGTTGACCCCTCATGTGCCATCTTG
Source organism: Penium margaritaceum (assembly GCA_023375785.1). Classification (NCBI taxonomy): domain Eukaryota; kingdom Viridiplantae; phylum Streptophyta; class Zygnematophyceae; order Desmidiales; family Peniaceae; genus Penium; species Penium margaritaceum. Next base: position 51,396 of record SZWC01016488.1, on the reverse strand, counting down.
CTTGTGCTGTGCTTGTTGCCTGCAGCCTTCGTGTGTATCTTGCCTTGTCCAGCATTAGTGTCTGCATGTGCATGGACGTGTATTGTCCTTCGGTCATGGGGAAGTGTTGTTTTGTATGTTGTACACGGCTCACGATGATCCCTTGGCTCATGTCCATTCACGTGCAGATCCCTCACATGGCTTCGGTGGCAGAAGACTGGCGGCCGGACGGGCGCCCAGAAAACATTTTCTTGGGTAGATTCATGTTGCGGGACATCATATAGGCGTGCAGCCTATCAAGTTGTAGCTCTTGTGTACACGGCCGTTTTGGTTTGGACGGCTCATTGTTCTGAAATGTTTGCAGGGAATAACGTCCAAAACTGTGTTTCTGCCACTGTTTTGTCCTGCTATAAATGGTGCGCACGTGTGCGCCCCGTGTGTGTGCACCCACTAGGTCTGAGACACCATTTAGGCTGCCTAGGCCTCAGTTGTTAGCTCTCTCTGCACATTTTCTTGGAGCCAAATGCGTTGATGCGTTGTGCTAGTCAGACCCTTGCAGTTGATTTTTACCCTAGTGCCTTCCTTCTGCTTGCACACATTCTGTCACGGAGGGCGAGGGCAGTTGGCCGAACTGCCCTCGGCTGTTGGGCTGAAAATCAGGGTCTCGCCGTGCGGTGGGCCATTTGTGTACTTGCGAAAATTCCCACTTGGAAAGTTTAGGGACTCGTGTACGTCAGGTACCGAACACTTCCCACCTTCTAGCCATGACGTATTGGCGCGCGTACAGATGTAGCCCGGTGACGGCGGCAATAGGCGTCGATGAGGTGATCAAAGTCTTGGAGGTTGTCGTAGGGTTCCGAGCTTATATGTGCGGTGTTGTAGCCGTGCCAGTAGACAACATATTCTATGGTTTTGCCATGTTGTTGATGGCTGAGGATGTCCTTGATGACGTATTCGATGTCCTCGTCTACTTGTACAGGAGGGGGAGGGACATCCCTTCCCGGGAAATTCTCTCCTGGGCCTCAGTAATGCTCCAGTCTGCTAATATGGAACACCAGATGAACTTGCATAGTGTCGAGGAGTTTGAGTTGTGCAACCACGGGGGTTGCATGTGCTCGATCTCAAACGGTCCCAAAAATCGGGGTTTGAGCTTCAAATAGTTGACTCCACGGAGATTGATGTAAGCCGCGCTGAGAAGGAATTTGTCGCCTGTGACAAATATGCCGTCGCTACGATGTCGGTCTGTTTCTCGTTTCATTGCCGCTTGCGTATTCGCGAGTGTCTACTGTGTTTCCTCGCAGATGGTGGGGAAGTCTCTGAATTGGACGTCAACCGAAGGAATGTTGTTTCGACTGTGTAGTCTGGCTGGTGTGACGGGAAGTTTTCCATACACAACGTCAATCAGAGTTCTACCCGTTGCGATGGGGATTGTCGAATTATATACGATTTTAGTGGTTGGGTGTTTTTGCACCCAATACATCCCATGGAGTCCGCATAATGTTCAGAGAAGTTATTCGAGCGTCTGATTGATTTGCTCGGTTTGGCCAACGCTCTGATGAAATGCCGTTTAAAGTTGATTTTGGCTGCTATGGTGAATAATTGGTTCAAGACAAAAACGGCTGGTGAATTGACCGTCCTTGTCGCTCGTGATGGTTGTCGGTACGCAATGTAGTCGCATGATATTAATTAGAAGCAACCGTGTTGTTCCTTTGGCGGCGGCGGTTGTCGTTGTCGGGATAAAATGGGACATTTTGGAAAACCTGTCAACAACTACGAGGATTACATCATATTCCTTGGGTGTGTTTGGCAATCCAATGATGAAGTCCATGGAGATGTAAACCCACAATTCCGTCAAAATAGGGATGTAGCGGGTTGAGTCTCTAGCTCCGGCTCTGAAGACGTCGTTAGAGTTTGCAAAATGGCATTCTCAGTCCTTGTCAGGGGTTTTCGCCCTTTGCAGGACTGAGGGGCAATCGTCATCAATGGCCCAGAGCAGGGATACTCGAATGCTTTGAGTCTTCGGAGGCCCATTTCTGTTTTTAGCCTTACCCCTGGATTTCGGACCCAAACCGGGGGTTTTTACCCGGAACTCGTGTTTTCACATGAGTTATTCTGTTTTTTTAATGTCAAAAGTTCATCGCAAACGAACTTCAATTTATGTTTTTGATGTTCAAGTGTTAAATTGTCGCGTGCGAGGCACGCTCGTGATTTTGCGCCAGCTTTCTCTCATCTCTCGTCCCTCCCCCCCCTCCCTTGTCCTCGCTTGCTCGGTTGCAAGGAGGGCAAGCGGGGGCGAGGGCACAAGGCGACGAGGCCTTTCCCTCGAGGCCCTCGCGGCCTCTAAGCCCCCGATCCGGCTGAGGTCGCAATCAACGGTTGACGGCTGGCTGGCTGGTTGCCAAACGGTCACTTGGCCGGCCTTCGGCTGTCGAGCCAGCCGGTAGCGAGCTGGCCGGCAGCCAGCAAAGTGCTGGCCACCAGCCAGCCCTTGCTGACGCGAGGGGTGGTACGCAACCACCCCTCGCTTTGGCGAGGAGGGAGGGCCGAACCGGCCCTCGTGCTATATTCCTCCCCACTTATTATGAACCGTCCCTGTTCATGAATAACAAGCAAGATTTTCATTCAGTGAGTCATCAACATTGTGAATAAAAATGAATAATTTCAATCACCAGCTAAACATGAACACGTGCATGATATTGGGACCTACGCTGCAGCTTGTCAGTCTGCACGGCTAGCGACCTCCCCCCTTAGGTTGGAGCGTCTGCGTGACAACCATATTGGGCGTCCCTAACCTCGTATGATTGTAGTCCATGAATGTTGCACTGAAAATGTTGTCCACTTTTTTTCTGCGTTCAGGTGGTTCCCCCTGACACGCATCGATCTGTGCGAGCTGCCAACTTGCACAATACACATTGACCACCCCTGTGGGCAACCAAGATTCGGGCTCCCATGAGTTATGTTCAGGTCCACACCCGGCGTAATGAATGAGGTATTCCCTAACAACCGGCGATCGAAATGTATGCTCTTGGTGCTGGAGTAGGAGAAGAACATTGTATTGGCCATTGGCAGCAATGACTACCCGTGGTGGCTGAACGGCTCCCTCTGCCGTGTATGGAGTCAACAGGCTTACATGAAACACATCGTGTATCTTCATACTCGGCCGAAGCAGCAATCGGTATGCCACTGGCCCGATGCGTGCAACAATGGGAAACATCCCAATACACTTTGGTAGAAGCTTTTGTACCCTTGGTAACTTTAACGGAAGATTCTTAGTGCTAAGCAACACTTTGCCATCGATGTCAAACAAGACCTCACGGCAACTTTTGTCACCATATGCCTTTTGTCGTTGCCGAGCAGCTTGAAAGTGGCCCTTCGCCTCTTGTAACAAGGAATCAATGCGCCCGACAAAGGCTTGAGCAGAAGGAACCTGTCCTCCTGTACTCCCACTCTTTGCCAATGAAAAGGGCACCATTGGATGCCGACAACTGTTCAACACAAACGATGTGAATTATGTAGAATCGTTCATCGATTTAGTCACCACACTGCCGGTGCTAGGAATTCGTCCTAGTCATTCATGGCAAGGTCCACGTACATGCCGAGCATTTGCTCCAGAGTGCAGTTCATGTGCTCTGGTTTTTTGTTAGTTTGAGGGTGGAATGCTATCGACATTTGCAAATCGCTACCGAAGAACTCGTGCATCTTTTGTCAGAACAGACTAGCAAAATTTTTATCTCGATAGGAGATAATGCGCAACAGCAAGCCGTGGTACTTTACGACACCCTCAAAGAAGAGACGAGCGGTCTCCTATACGTTCACATCAGTGGTTATAGGAATGAAGTGTGCCATCTTTGTCAGAAGATCCACAACCAAAAGTACTGCATGGTGGTTACGAGCCGTGTCCGGAAGACCAGTGATGAAGTCCATGCTGACGCACTCCCATGGAGTCCCAGGAATGGGAAGCTGTTGGAGGAGTCTAGCAGACTTCTTGTTACTAGCCTCATTCCGAAGACATGGGTCGCATGTCATGCAATACTTCGACACTCCATCCCAGCTACCAATAGTAGTCCGAGAGTGCCTGTCCCGTCTTTCGAGGTCCTACATGACCTGAGACCGGTAGGTCGTGGAACCGGGAGATAGTCTTTGCTCGAAGGTCTCCCGAGTTTGGCACAATAACTTGTTCTTCGTGCCAGAAGATTCCTACAGCCTCCACCAATCCGTACTTTTCCAGATTTTGAGAGTTTTGAAACCAAGAATCCACACAGTATTCCATCCGAATCTTGTTTACAAAACCGTTGTAATGGATAATCTGTCGTGGTGGTTACCGCAAAGGTGTACGTGGATCTGCTATTTGTACTATTGCTGTTGCAATGGCCATAAAACACCCACCGACCTTGGTGGTTGCTTTTCTTTCCACAGGTTGTTGGCTTAGTGGATCGGCCACATTGATGCGTCTTGGCCTATATTCCCATGTAAACAAGAAATGGCTCAGGTATTCGCTCCAACGCGCCTGCCGTCTTGACAAGTTTTTTTGTGTTTGGATAAACAGCAATGGGCTATGGTCAGTCACTACCATCACACCCCCTTAAGCACCCTCGAGGTAGCAACGCCACATCTTGAAAGCGTGTACTATTGCAAGGAGCTCTTGGACCCCAGTCGTGGGGATGAGCTTCCGGCTCTCATACGCAACTGAGTGACCATTCTGCATGAGGACGGCTTCGAGTCCTACTACTGAAGCATGACATCAAAACTCCCATGGTTGCGATAGATCCGGAAGAGCTAGGACAAGCAATGTGGATAGAAGCTCTTTGACTTTGAGAAAAGCGTTCTCATACTTAGATGTCCGTTCCTAGTGCACGTCATTTCAAGTGAGCCTAGTTAGTGGTACTACCAGGGTCGAATACCCTTGCATACACTGTCAAAAGTCATTTGCAAGATAAAGGAAGGACCGAATCAGCCCAACATTTTCTGGGCGTGGCCAGTCTACAACAGCTTGGACCTTTTGTGGGTCGACACGGATGCCGTCCTTGCCGAAAATGTGTCTTAGATATTCGAGCTCATCTTGTGCAAACTTGCACTTGCTCACTTTGGCATAGAAATTCTCTTCTCGAGGGATTGCAAGGACTTCACGCAGATATTCTATTTGCTCTTGCATCGACTTGAAGAAAACCAGGATGTCATCTAGGTAAACCAAGACAAATTGACCAAGTTGCTCGGCGAACGTTCGGTTCATTTCTCCTTGGAAGGTTACCGGGGTATTTGTAAGACCGAAGCATAAAACTTGAAACGGATAGTATCCCATGTACGTTCGAAACACGGTTTTAGGCACATCATGTTCCGTGATGCGAACTTGATGGTACCCTTGAGACAAATCCAAGGACGAAGATAGTTTTGTGCCTTTGAGTTGGTCAAAAAGGTCCTCAATCCGTGATAAAGGGAATCTATTTTTCACCGTCAGCTCGTTCTTTGCCCGATAATCCATGCACATGCATAAACCACCGTCCGTTTTTTTCACAAAAAGAATCGGCGCACCGTACTACGAGCTACTTGGCTCAATCCATCCTTTTCCAAAGTGCTTTTTGATTTGGCGTTCGGCCTCTCACCTTTTTGATGGACTAAGGCAATACATGGGTCTGAATGGAGGATTCGCCTCCGGCTGCAGCGGAATCATGTGGCCCATGTGTCTTTCTGGTGGAAGCCCAACCGGTGGGTCTTGGAATACATCTGAGAAATCCACCAATAGATATTTGATCTCTTGTGGCGTGTCTTCCTTCACGTCGTCCTCCACTTTTTGCAACTCAGCCAAGAAGTATTGACAACCTTGTCGAATACGTCTCTTGACCTGCATTGCAGACAAGCTGGCATGGACTTTGAGTCGGGTCAGTGATAATTTTGTACTCATAATCAATGTAAAGCGAGGCAGTCTTTTTTGGATTATCAAACGCTTTAATTCAAAGCACATTAGAGCCTTGTTTTCACAGAGCCAGGAATCACCTAGCACCACGTCGAACGGGTCAAGAAGGTTGAGTAACTTCAACGTACCACTCTGTGTGTACTCTTGAATACAAGTTTTTCTTTACAAGTACCGATCAAGGGTACTGTACGGTTGTCACCGACGACAACTGCGCCATTCAATGGCTCGTACTTAAGGCCAACATATCGGGTAAAGCCAAGACTAAAAATGGAGTCATCTCCTCCAGTTTCAACAAGTACCATCATGGGAGCACCAGCTAGGTGTCCTTTGAACTACATCGTCATGTTGTCTCCACTCTTCCAAGGAAACAGGCTCGACGATGACATGCTGAGTTTGTGATAAACATAGAATCTAGACGGCGGACGCCGCAGCTCCCATGATTCACATACTCTAGTCTACATCTTGTGGGCACATGTGAATTCAGCTAGTACCTTCCAATCCTTGAAGTTTACTGGGTCAAAATCATTGACGAAAGGTACCGCGAACTTGTTTGAACTCATCGCTTTGAGGGCGTTTGCTTCAATCACTGTGTTACAAAATTCTTGCACAGTGGTTGGTGTCGCCACCACTAACCAGGTTGGTTCATGCATCTCATCCGGTGATGCAAGATTTAGTGGGCAATGTTGATCAACAAGTACAGAATGAGGTTGAATGAGAGGGGAGAAAACAATACAGAAATTTGAGCTCGTCAAAACTCAAATAGTTTAACATCCTCCTCTGAAAAAATGAAACCACACTTGTGATCCAGTTTTACACCTGAGTGGTCTCCACTAACGTCACTCAGGGGTGAGGAAAATCCGCCCCACAACCATGTTTGTTACCACGGCCGGGTCCATTACCGAGACAGCAACCTTGTCCTCGGCCCTGATCGCGGCCTCCTGTTGCACCCTCCCCACGAGGTGCTGCTGCTGCGGCTAACGACGCGGCCTCTTGTCCACCACCAGCAGCCTCAGGGCACTAGGCCCTGAAGTGTCCGAGCTGCATGCAGTTGTGGCACAATTTCTCGCGGAAGGCCGTGCTACGACTCTTGCGCGCCACCTGCAGTTCGTCATTGTTGCGGCCACGCTTGTGGTTGGGGGGCTTGTTCCCTCCAATCTTCTAGGATGAGGGGTTTGCCGGCTGCTTGCCCTTGACCCCGCCCCGCTACCTGCCTGTCTCTCCAGCCCCTGTAGCATCCATGCGTGCATCGCGGTCTTGTTGTGCATGCACGTTTGGCCGTGCATCCGAGTAATGCTTCGGGCTGGCCAAATACATTTCGCTCATGTAGTCTTGCAACACCCTCCAGCGTTTCCAAGCTTGGCCCGTTGCGGTCGTGGTGGTCTTTTCCTTCAGTTTCTTGCTGGCAAGATCATTGTGCAAGTACTCTAGTAGCAAGCATTCTGGGTACTTGAATGGATGGGTACCGTCGCTCTTGGTGAGCTTTCGGCTTCCTCCACGAGCGCAATAAACTCGCTCATGTAGGCCTCAAGCAAGTTACCCAGCTACCTAAAGTCCTTGATCTTGTGGAAGGTGCGCTGTGTCTCCTCACGCTGGGTACATTTCTTACGCATGATTGTGCATAAGACTTTCCACGACATGGGCTGCCGCTTAAGGTGAGGCCTCTGCGCACTCTACTCCTTGACCACGTACTTGAAGAGCTTGTCTTCAAGCCGTATTGTGGCAAGGTTGTCCCACTGACTGAGTGGAGCCTTGTGGATGCGTAGGGACGTGCTCCATGCGGTTCAGCCATTCGGTCAGCTTCACGCCCTTCCAGAAGATCTCCACACTGAGGAGGAAGGACGTATTCATGACCGGCCCCAAAAGTCGTCGAGGCAGGGGATTCATCGCTGCCACCGGCACTTGCATCTGCAGTTGCGCTTGCTTATGCATCCACACCCGGGTCACGCTGTGCAATGCCTTATCAAGGTCATTGTATTGGTGGCTTGCCTCATGGGCGGCCAGGCGCTTGAGCTAGCGATCACGTTTGAGGTTCGTGATGCTCTGCCCGACGTGGGCCGGCACTTTGCCAAACACGAACTTAAGCTCTGATGTCGTCAGAGCATCGGCGATAGCCTCTAGGGCCTCGAATTGTCCGTGCATCCTTACCCACTACAGGAGGACACGGCTTGCGTACACGCCTCCAAGGAGTCCCACCTTTTGGAGGAGACTTTCGTCAATGACGACGCTCGAGTGGTTGCTGTCCTAACCCATTGCAGCCACATCGTAGGAAGGGAGATCTGGCCCCACTCCTCCGAGTGGTGACGTACCTCCACCATCGGTGGTGATCTTGAATGGGCCAGCCGCCTCAGAAGCAAACTACGCAAGCCTGTGGTGGTCATTACGAATTGCCTTCGCAGCGACGTCATCCAGCTCGTTCTCGTGCGAACTTCTCGTGTGGCTACTTTCCGCGCCTTTGCTGCTCTCAGCAGCCTTACTGCTGTTGGCATCTTCGGGCAATGCGGCGAGTGCCTTGCCCTTCTTGAGCAAACAACTCGCGTTCACTGAACGACGATGGCGATAATCGTGATCCTCATCACCTTCGCCATAGTTGGCAACCGTGCGTGCGGCGGCGGCTCCTAAAACTTGGAGTCCGCCGAGGGCGTGTGGTGAGGCTGTCACGACCTTTTTCTTGTTGGTCCTTAACGGTCTGGCACTTGCCATCTCGTCGCTTGTGCAACTAGCACGTGAAAACCGTTGTGGGGATCATCCCACAACTTTGAGGAGGGATTGCCTCACACACCCTCTTTGCTCTCACGATCGGTGAGGTAGTTATGATTCTAACTTCTATTTTCCTAGGTTGCCACGTTGGCACAAGGGCGTGGATTTTAAAAGATATTCTTCTTAAGCCATGACTCACGGTGAATGGTAGTGACTAGAATCTAGGAAAACAGAAGATTACAAGACAAGGAAATGATAAGGGACGTGAGTGTCTCCTACCAAACGAGAACAAGGAGTACAAAGAGGAGCTCTGAATATTCCTAGCAACTCTTTCACTCTTCCTTCTACCTCCTCTTCCTTCTCTTGTCTTGTTGTCTCCCTTGGCCTTCTCTCCATGCTCCTTGATGCCTCTCGTGTTCTTGGGCGACGTCTCCCTTGAGCCGGCGGCGTTCGAGTGCGGTCAAAACCCTTCAAGGTTGCACCCTCCTTCTTTTTGGGGTGCTCTCAGGTCGTGACAGTCTCTAATCTTGGAAAAGGGTGCTTTCCCAATTTATAGATGAGGGAGGGAGGAAGGTGTTTTGGAAAAGGGAGGATTTGGTGATTTCTAGGGGTGGAAACTCCCCATCCCATCCCACAAAAATCCTCCCAGCTCCCTGGGAGTGAAGAAAGGCTTGAAGGAAGTGGTTCCACCTAGTAGAGCTTTTTCCTAGCTCTCAAATACACTTTATGGCACTTCAATCTGTGAAGTATGGATGCCGTAATCCCTTTTGGCATTTGTGATTTTGCTTGCAGCTGCCGGCGGCGTTTTATACACGACAGAGCTGCCATTTCCGTTGAACCCTTAGTCGCAGGGGTCGTCTGGCTTTGAGAACCATTGGAACGGGTCGAGTCTCCAGCTCTTCCTCAGAGGTTGTCGTTGGAGTTTGCATAATGGCATTTTCAATTTGCGGTAGGGGTTTTCCCCCTTTGCAGGACTGAGGGGAAATCGTCATTAACGACCCAGAGCAGGGAGACTCGAATACATCAAGTCTCTGGAGGCCCATTTCCGTTTTTAGCCTTACCCCTGGTTTTGGGACCCAAACCAAGGGTTTTTACCTCAAACTCATGTTTTCACATGATTTATTCTGTTGTTTTTATGTCAAAATTCGTCAAAAATGAACTTCAATTTATGTTTTTGACGTTATGGTATGAAATTGTTGCGTGCGAAGTACGCTAGCGATTTGGCACCAGCTTTCTCTCGACACTCATCCCTCGTCCCCCTCCCTCATCCTTAATCGCTCGCTTCCAAGGAGGGTAAGCGGGGCCAAGGGCATGAGGCCACAAGGCCTCGCCCTCGGGGTCCTTGCGGCCCCTCAGTCGCAGATCGGGCTGAGGTCACGATCGGCGGCTGACGACTGGCCGGCTGGTGGCCTGCCGGTCACTTGGCCGGCCCCCGGCCGTCCAGCTGGCCGGCAGCAAGCTGGCTGGCGGCCAACGAAGTGCTGGCTGGTGGCCAGCCTTTGCTGACGCAAGGGGTGGTGCGTAACCACCCCTCGCTTCGGTGAGGAAGGAGGGCCGAAATGGCCCTCTCGCTACAAGAGTGTGGCTGCAAAAGTCCGGGTGGCCGCGTGCGATGGGATTTTTGTCATTGACATGATGTGCAAAATTTGGCCACATTAGATTGCATCTTGTCTCACCTGTAGTTTTTTGCTAGCTTCTTCAACCATCTTGTCCTCTCCAAAGTGTCGACTTCAACCTGTATCATGCAATTCTTTGTGCGGCATGCGGCGAAGTTTGTCGTTCGGAAGAATGACTACCTTGCGAGTAAATCGTTGCCTTCAATGGGGTGCGACATACCAGAATTTTGCCTTGTCTTATCAACCATGCTGGTCGTAGCTTCGTGTGAATAACCGCCGGAGATGCCGATCTCGATGTCGCTGTAGCGTTGCTGCCTTGGCCATTAGATCTGGTCGGCGGCTGAGTGCATCTGCTGGGTTGGTTTTTCCCGGCCGGTACTCGATATCGTCGTTGAACCCGGATTCAAGGAACTCCATCCATCGGGATTGACGTCGAATGAGGTTCAACTGCGTCTTCAAACATTTCAGTGCATGGTGGTCAGTGCGTATGATGCATTTGCGGCATTACAGACAACACCACCATGTCTTAAATGCATGTACGACCGTCATCATTTCTTTTTCGTGTACGACGTAGTTGAGTTCCGGTCCCCGCAGCTTTTGGGACATGTATGCGACCGGTTGCTCCCCATTACCATGGTCTTACAGGAGGACCATGCCGATAGCTTGATTTGAGGCATCCATGGCCATGACATAGTTGTTCATTGGATCGGCTAAACAAAGGGCTGATGCCGAGGTCCAACAGTTCCGCAAAGTGGTGAATGCTTCTTTTTTGTTCTCTTCCAACCGCCAATCATTTTCATTTTGAGTGAGGTCGGAGAGAGGCACTAACATTCAGGCGTAACTCCGTACAAAGCGTTGATATTCATTGCAGAAGGCGAGGAAAACTTGAATGTCTCAAACGTTGGTCACCGTTGGCCAATGAGCGAACGCTGCCACTTTTTTCGGATCCGTCTGCCATTGATGATGTGACCCAAAAATCGATTGATCGGTGACTGAAGTTGCAATTAGAGAGTTTTTAAAAAAATCTCTCTTTGTAAACCTTTGACAGCTTTTCAAAGATGTCCATCGTGCTCCTCCGCGATGCAGTTGTACTCCAAAATGTCGTCGAGGTACAACACGAAAAATTCGTCGAGGTACTAGCAAAAAATGTTTTCTCATCACCGCCATGAATGTCGCCCAAGCATTCGCAAGTCTAAATGGCATTATGGTAAACTTGAAATGCCTATATCGATTTCGGATTGTCGCCTTCTCAATGTCAGTGTCTGCCTCGCAAATCAGGTGGTAATCGCTGCGAAGGTCAATTTTGATGAAATTTTGAGCCCCTCGGAGTTGGTCAATAAGTTCGTCGGCTCGGGAAAGAGGGTATCGGTTCTTGATGGTAGTGTCGTTCAATGTTCGGTAGTCTGCATACATAATCTTTTGACCAGTTTTCCCTTTTACAAACACTATTGATGCGGCATATGGTGACGTGGATGGACGGATGAACCCTTGACCGAGCATCTCGTCAAGTTGCTTTTTCCAACTTGGTCAGTTTGTGGTTGCTTATCCAATAGGCCCCTCAAATTGTGGGTTGGGTGCTCGGCTTCAGCTCGATGCAATTGTCGATGTCCCATTGAGGTGGTAGTGTTGTTGGAAAGTTGTCGGAGAAAATGCTCCCAAGCTCTTTGGTTAGTGGTGCGAACTCTTCAGATACCATCGCAAACTTTGTTAACGCCGATGAGGCTCATGAGGCCGATGGGGATGATGAGTCAGCTGCTGCCACTTCTGCTTCCTCTATTGGCTTGAGATGTATGAACCATGCACAAACCCCTTGTTGTACACAGTACTTGGCCGCGTTAAGCGGTATCGCTTGTACAGGTTGTCGCTTTTTGGCTATTGTGACTTCTTCTACTACTTTCAATTCAGCTGCTTTGGTTGTCGTCTTCCATCCCACACACGGAAGTTGTCACTTGGCGCCATCAATTTCCATGTACATGTCGTCGTTGTTCTAGTCAACATGCAGATTGTGTCAATACAGGAGATCTCGTCCGAGAATGATTTTTGTGATCACTCATTGGACATGACACCTAGGTCATTACATCGCGTAGATCTCCCAGTTTTAGTTGTTGTTGTTCTCGTAGTCTCTGTATTTGTAATCTCCCGTCGACGGTTTTTCCTTCAAACATCCCTGGTTCGGTCTCCAAACCCACCTTGCTAACTGTGTCATTGCTGATGATACTGTGAGAAGCTTGTCCATCCAATAGTGATGGAAGCATGTTGTAACTCTCGCATCCTCGAGGTTGGAGTTTTAGCAATATTGCCAGTTGGTCGTCCTCATACACCTCAACGCACTTTGCAATCTTAGAAACCCTTTGTGATGTCATAGGCCGTTCAGATGGGCAATTATTCGGTGCACATCGCTTCTAGGACTTCCCCCCCTTTTTGCATGCTGCTTGCTTCGATATTTGCGAGCAATGTGCCCAAATTTTTCATGGTTGTAGCAGGTTTGCGTGTTCCTCTGGTCAACGGCGTCCACTTCCATCGGAGTCGAGGAGTTCCCTGACTAGCTCTTTCCATTTCCACAATAAATGTGGTTGGGAGGTTGCCACTCGTAAGATTCCTCGATCTGAGCATTGTAGTCGGTGTTGTCAATCCTTTTGGCTGGTGCAATCATCCGCGATAAGTTGTTCCGGATGCTGAAAATGGCAATTGCCCATCGGATGCCTCGTTTGGGGCTGTTTTTGTGGTGAAAACAGACTTCATCAGGGGGGATGTCTGCACCAGTGATGATCTTGCCGAATCTTTGCGTGTACTCTGCCATGCTGGATTGCTAACGGAGACGCTGGAGCTTGTACCGTGCGTCATACTTCTCATTCAGTCATCCGAATTGTACGAGCATTACGCGTAAGAATTCTTTCCAGTTGGTTGGTGGTGTCAGCGCATCTTGCCATTGTGGGTTGATCTGCTCTAAGGGTAGAACGCCTGAGGTCGGCGATATGAGATGAGCGTTGTTGGCCGTTGATGATTTCCCGCCAGTCTCCTAATGTCATTGGATGGTCTTTAGATCTGACCACCAACTTAGCGCCGTGCCACACAAAAGCGCAGCTGCGAGGTCAACATTTTCTTTTTGTTGTTGACCCGAGTGGTGAAATACACCTCCAAATGCGTCAGCCACATCCGAACTGTCGGTCCTTCAGAATTTGCAGGATCAAACGGTTATGGTGGGGACGGAAAAAAATTGGATTCGCTTGAGAGTTGGGTATTTCTCTTGACAAGCACCGTTTCTTGTGCGCTTGTGTTGCAAAGAGCCTCCATCACAACGTCGGGCTATTGGAGCAGATTGCTGTTGATCCCCTTGAGGGCGGAGATACTCTCTGCTAGTTCTTTGTTGATTCGCGCCTGTCGTCCGGTGCCACCTGTCATTCTTGCTGTCGTTGTGGAGGCTGTCGATAGGGACGGCTGGTTTGACACCGTTGGATCCACATTGGAGCCGTAGGAGTTGATCCAGCTGCAGCATTGCCTGCTACGCCTGCGTTCGCTGTCACTTTAGGGTTCTCGTGCATAGGCACGTTCGCTCCTCCATTGCCAAAGTCTTCGCCAAAGACCCGTTGCTATTCGTCAGATGCGCTTGCTTGCCTCACGTTGTATTTGCGAAGTCTACAAAGTCTTGACGTGTGAGATGCGCTGACGGCTTGTACGAGGTAGTCCTCCAGATGGGTAAAGTATTCACATGCCTCTCCAGCACCTCAGCGCTCTGATACCAAGTGTTATTCCAAACAGAGCGCAGATGGTGAAAAGGTAGAAGTTGCGAGGCACAACACGATTTAGAATTTGGAACGCTTGAGCACTTTCCAATCAGCGGTACGTGTACTTGGATGAAAAGTGTCAAATGATCGAAAGCATACATAGAATTGTCGAGTGCTTTGCATAGTCAGGGTCGTTGGGTTGATTGCCGGGCAAAGCGTGCGGAGTCGCGTCATGAGTGGTCGAATTTGAGAAGGTCCGCCGAGAAATTGGGGGGCTTCGAGAATCGATGGTAAAGATGCAAGATGCATCTTTGTAAATCCAGTTTTGTCTCAGTGCATCGAGAATTCAACCAAAAGATCGTGTCACTTCAATTTTGGATTTGCGAGAGTGGTCAAAGTTGTCAGAGAGTTTGGGAAGGTTCACTGGAGGGCGAGGGCAGTTGGCCCAATTGCCCTTGATTGTCGGGGTGAAAATCGGGGTCTCGCCGCTCGGTGGGCCATTTTTGTACTGATGGAAATACCCACTTGGAAATATTAGGGATTCGTCTACGCCTGGTATGTAACAATTTGCTACAATGAGCATGGATTGTCCACGAGAATATAGGTGGTTCATAGGATGTGGTGTAGAGCATCAGAATGCTTAGGGAAGTGATAAAGTTGGATGATTTGTATATGGTAGTAAGTGTACTTCAATGACGAGTATCAAACATGTCGTGCGCATACATGAAATAGCAAGGAACACAATGAAGCAAATTTTGGGTCTTGGTCGCTTGAGTGGAGTGATATGTAAGACGTTGCCTTGTGAGTGGTCACTTTGAGAAACTCCAAGAAGTTGAGGGATTTTGAGAATGTCGATGAGTGGCTTTTTAAAATTCTAGCGCCGTTGAGCAGTCCAGCAAACAATGTAAAAACCTTGACATGGTTCTAGACATTTTTGTCGAACCTTGTAGAAAGTGTTACACCAAGCAGACCGCAGGTGGTTCTCATGGATGAGGTGCTGGACAAACCCGTAAGTGTACTTTGATGAAAAGTTTCAAGTGATTCAAGCACATGTATACAATGCCGAGAATGAGAATGAGGCATGTCGGGTCCTTGGCATTTAAGCTGAGCGACGCATGCCAGATCGCGTCATGAGTGGTTGCTTAAAAAATCTCTGCCAAGAAGTCAGGGGCTTTGGCAGTATCGATGGACTTGTTTATAATATTCTAGCACTATCAATAAGTCAACAAACAATATTGAAACATTGATATAGTTTGCAAAACTTTTGTTGACCATACTAGAAGGTGGTCGTAGATGGAAGATACTTTTGGAGCGGGACACCGGAGGTAGGGGCATTTGGCAAAAATGCCGTCGGCCGGACGACGTAGAATTTCTAAGGTCGTCGCGTGGTGGGTCATGAATGTAAGGAAAAAGATGAGGAGTTTAAGGACTTGTGTACGTCAGGGATGTAGCAATTCCCCCCCTTTTAGTCGTATCACCCTGGCGCGCTAGCAGACGTAGGCCGGTGATGGCAAAAGGAACTAGTGATCAGATGATCTACATCTTGGTGGTTGTCGTAGGTCTCTCATCTGTTGTGCGTGGCGTTGTTGCAGCGCCTTTTCACCAGATACACTATTGCTTTTCCACTTTGTCGATGTCCAAGGATATCTTCAATGACGTACTTCATCTCCCCGTCTACTTGTACAAGAGGTGGTGGTTCGACGTTTCTGCTAGGGACGGTCGTATTAGGGTCCCGGTAGTGCTTGAGATCGCTGATGTGGAAGATGGGGCAAATCGTCATGTTGTGAAGTAGGCAAAGTTGAGCGAAGACCGGGCTTTGCATGTGCTTGATCTCAAATGGTCCCAACCACTCGGGTTTGAGCTTTGTGAGGTCTTGTCCTTGCATTTTGATACTCGCACAACTGAGGAGGACGCGATTGCAAGCGCTGAACTCGTCATCATTGCGTGTTGTTCGACCGCTCGCTTCATAACTATTTTGGTCGTTGCGAGGGTCTGTCATATTTCCTCCCAAACGCTTGCAAAGCCCGGGCGGTGAATGTCGACCGCTGGGTTGTTGCTCTCAATTTGTAATTCAGCCGGTGTAGCGAGAAGCTTGCTGTACACCACTTCAAAAGGTGTTTTACCAGTTGCGGTGGGAGTGGTGGAGTTGTACGTGAGTTTGGCGTTTGTTAGTTTAGCCGTCCAATCCGTGACATGAGGCTTGCACAAGTTTCGGTGGAGTTGTTCAAGCGTCTGATTGATTCGCTCGATTTGCATGGCGGTCTGAGGATGGAACGCCGTTGATAGCTAGATCAGTCTATCATGCCGCGTCATCAGCTCGTGCCAACAACGGCTAGTGAAGCGGACGTTCTGCCACTAATGATGGTACATGACACACCGTGGATAAGGCTGTACGCCAAAAACTGAGAATCAAGGTTGGGACTGGTCTCGGAATCGCAATTCTGAGACTTGGGTTCAGAATCGTGATTCCCACAGATGTCTTTATGGATAGGGGAAATGAGGACATAAAGTGATTGAATCTTGAAAGAATGGAGGTACACTGGACAGATTCATGCGTTTGTATTAAAAAATACTTCTAAATGATGGGTTTAAGGGAGGAAAACTATCAAAGTTATCAAAATCCAGATCTGGGTTTTAACATATGTCTCCAGTATTGTGATTCTCAATGGCCAGAATCGTGATTCTGACCAGTGAGAATCCTGATTCTCGGACTCGCGATTCTGAGCTGAGAATCACAATTCCGAGTCTCAGATTGGTCTCGGAATCGCAATGGCGATTCTGACCTCAGAATCCCGAGACCAGTCTCATTTTTACCCTTAGCCGTGGAGCCGGACGATCTGGTTTAGAAACAGCAGCGCTGTTATTCTATGGTGACTGTGGTTGTCGTTGGAATGAAGTGCAACATTTTAGATAATCTGTCCACTATGACGAGGATGGCATCATACCCCTCAGGAGTACCGGGCATCCCTGTCATGAAATCCTTGTTGATGTCGACCCACGGGTCCATCAGAACGTGTAGAGGTTGGAGTAGACCGGATGGCTTTGTTCGACGAGATTTTGCCTCTAACCAGTGTGGCACGATTTGCAGAAGGCCGCCATGTCAGTTTGCATCTTGTACCACCAGCAGTACTTTGCCAGTTTCTTGAGCGTCTTGTCCGAGCCAAAGTGTCAACCTGGACTGGTATCGTGGCATTTTCTAATAGCATCATTCAGAGTCCCTCGTTTGGAGGAACAACCTGGAGTGTGAATAGATGTCGCAAGTAAGGGGTGTCAAACCAAAACTTGGGTTTGTCGTACCCGTTAAACTCCTCGTAACCCTTCGCGAACAGCCTCGTGAGGTACGGGTTTTGTTTGACGAGAAACGTGCTGGTCTCAGCCATTAAATCTGGTCGTCGGCTTAGGGCGTCCACTGGATAATTTTTTCCAGGCTGATACTTGATATCGTTCTCAAAGTTGAACTCAAGGAACTCCATCCATCGAGTTTGTCGATGGCTGAGGTTTGACCGAGTCTTGAGATATTTCAGGGCACGATGGTCGGTGTGGAAGATGCATTGCCGGCATTCCAAGTGGCACCGCCATATCTTAAACGCGTGCATGAGTGTGAGCATCTCTTTCTCGTGCATCATGTAGTCGACTTCCGGTCCACGTAGTCTTTGCCACATGTACGTGACCAAGTGTTCTCCACCGCCATTGTCTTGGAGGAGAACGGCTCTGATGGCTTGATTAGACGTATCGATGACCATATTGTAGTCCACCGTTGGATCCTCCAATTGTAAGGCTAGCACCAAGGTCAGAGCATTTCTTAAATATCTAAGCACTTCTTGTTCACTGTCCCCCCAATTCAACTCGGTGGTTTTCCGGGTGAGATTGGAGACAGGCGCTAACACTTGCATGCAGTCCTGTACAAGTCGACGATTGTAGTTGCAGAAGCCCAAAAACACGTGGACATCCTGAGAATTTGTGGGCATTGGCCACTGAGCGACCGCATCCACCTACTTTAGATCCATGGTGATCCGTCCGCCATCAATTATGTGGCCCAAGAGCTCGATCAAACAGCAAACGACGTCGCATTTTGAGAGTTTTCTAAAAAAATATATCTTTGTAAAATCTTAATAATCTTTTGGATACTTTATGTTGTTCTCCTTGGGGGTGTGGCTGTACACGAGGATGTTGTCAAGAAACATGATGAAGAAGTCGTTGAAGTATGGACGAAAGATGTTCACCGATGTCATAAATGTCGTGGGGCATTGTGTTTCTAAGTGGCATGACCATGAACTCGAAGTGCCCGTATCTAGTGCAAAAACATGATCTCCTTGTTTTCCTTAACAGATATGG
This sequence comes from Penium margaritaceum, assembly GCA_023375785.1. Lineage (NCBI taxonomy): Eukaryota > Viridiplantae > Streptophyta > Zygnematophyceae > Desmidiales > Peniaceae > Penium > Penium margaritaceum. Next base: position 33,133 of record SZWC01016488.1, on the reverse strand, counting down.
AGATCTGATGATAGCAACTGCGTAGGTTGATTTTACTGAAAATTTGGGCTCCTCTGAGTGGAAAAAAAATCATCTGCTCACGGGAGAGGGAAGCGGTTCTTGATGGTGATTCCGTTCAACGCTTGGTAGTCCATGCACATCCGCATCTCTTTGGTTTCTGTTTTTACGAAAAGTACAGGTGCGGTGTAGGGTGATGAAGAGGGTCACATTAACCCCTAACCAAGCATCTCGTCTAGTTGCTTCTTGATTTCGGTCAGCTCGTGATCGCTCATGTGATAGGTCCCCTTCATCGGCGGTCTATTGCCTGGTTTAAGGTCTGTCTGCTGGTTGATGCTCCGTTACGGTGATAGCTCTCGGGGAAGTTTGTCGGGAAAAACTCCTTCAAACTACTTGTTGAGCTACGCAAACATCTTGTGAATGACTGCAATCTTTTCTTATGTCGAGGTCCACGTGGACTAGGTACGCTTGGGCTCTGCACTTCAGGTATCGTTTGGCCACATCCAGAGATGTTGGTTGGCATTTTGTGGCTCTCGCCATTTCTTCTATTGCTTCTACCTCGGCTACTTGCCGCAATTGCTGCTGCATCATGGGTCGCTCGACGAGAGGCAAGTTTCGCTTTCTGCCATCAATGCTGAAGTGAACTCATGCACTGCTCCTATCAACCTGTAACTTGTGTCGGTATAGGAAGTCTCGCTTAAGGATGATTTTATGGTCGCTCATTGGGCAATTCCTCCAAACCATAACATCATGCAGATCTCCAATCTGTAGTTGGAGTGTTTGCGAAGTCTGCGGATCCGCAGTCATCCGTCCACTATTTTTCTTTCAATGCCCCCTTGTTTGGTCTGCAAACTGACCTTCCGAAACCATGTTGTTGCGGATGAAACAATAAGAAGCTCCTCCATCCATATTGCCAATACCATTGAGTGACTTTTTTAACTCCTCGGTTGTACCCGTAGGAGTATTGCTGGTTGGTCGTCCTCGTACTCCTTGTCGAACTTTGTGATCTAAGGAACCCTCGTCTGCGGCAATGTGAGTTCCTCAAATGGGTGATCGATTGGTGCAGATTTTTCTGACCAGATAGGAGTCTTGCCGTCTACTGCTACATTTTATTGTTTTCCAACTCTTAACTCTTTTTCTGTGACCTCCTCCCCTGTTTCTCTCGTTGTTGCCACTTTTGGCAGTCAAGCAAGAAACGACCCGGCTTTCCGCAGGTCCAATAGAGCCATGGATTGTGTTGATCAACAGCGTCAATCTCCATCAGGGACAAGGTCTCCGTTCATTGGGACTTGTGCCACAATGACAGTTGTGCCAACCATTGGATTCTTGCATCCGAGCATTGTAATGGGTGCTGTTAATGCAGCTGGCTACTGCGTTCATACACGGGAGGTCCTCTTGGATGCCAAAGATGGAGATTTCTCACCAAATATCTCGTGTGCGGCTGTTTTTGTAGTAGAAATAGAGTTCATTAGGGGCGAGGTCATAGCCGGTGATGATTTCATGGAAACAACGAGTGTACTCCGCCATGCCAGACTGCTAAGGCAGATGTTGGACTCTGTACCGTGCATCAGCCTTCTGATTTAGCTCCCCAAAGTGAACAAGTATAGTGCGCGATGTTGCACCACATCTCCGGTGGCATGTGAGAGTTGTGACACGCGGATTTATCTGCTGGAGAGGTACCGCCTGCGGTCAACGATGTGAGAGTAGTCGCTTGAGCTGTTGATCCAGCTCTGCCAGTAACCTGCTGTCATTGGATGGCCATTAGATCAGACAACAAACTCAGAACTGTGCTATGCAAAAGGAAGGCCGCGAGGTCGTTTGTGTGTGTGTGTGTGTGTGTGTGTGTGTGTGTGTGTGTGTGTGTGTGTGTGTGTGTGTGTGTGTGTGTGT
>SZWC01016488.1:8983-28070 GCA_023375785.1 Penium margaritaceum | reverse complement strand
ACCATGATGGAAGTACCATGATGGACGTACCATGATGGAAGTACCATGATGGACGTACCATGATGGAAGTACCATGATGGACGTACCATGATGGAAGTACCATGATGGACGTACCATGATGGAAGTACCATGATGGAGGCGAGTAACGACACAGGCTGCTAGACAGAAGAGCTACAGACAAGATGGATTCGGAAAAGAGCAGGAGGTGTTGCGTCGCTTCTGTGGCAAAGTGTACCTTGCGTCCAGCCACAGATCTGGGCCGTTGCCGAAGGTCAACACTTGTCATCTGTGCCGTATGTCCCGGCAGGCCAAGATATCCATGACGCAGCATGCGGCGGTTCAGCTCCGGAAGGAAGGCGGCAAAGACCACCTCCGCATGCACTATCACACCTGCATGACATGACACAATTTGCTTGGTGAAGGGGAGGACTGCCGTCTCATTGTCTGCGATCATCATGCACACTCGCGTGAAATACTTGGATGTGCTGGACCACCCATCACAGAAAGGGTGCCTGCACGGGTGTGCCGACCATTCAGCACGATGCTGTTGCAATAAAACAGAAGCACGTGGGAAAAGGGCCTGTGCCTCCACAGTGGGCCCTAGGATAAGGAATGGTGGAGGGAAGACATCTTCTCCACTCACCTGGGTCTTCACACACGAAGCTGCCAAACCAGTCCACGTCCGTGGCGGTCTCGATGCCACGCTGCACCACGGCTATCGGGATGCCGGAACCAAATAGAGGTGGCTGCGGATGGTACACCATGCAGTCCCTTCGGCCTTCTGTGCCATCAAATATCCGTGAAGTTGCGAGAAATCCGAGCTCACTGTCGTGTTCTTCATCTCCTGCTTGATCTCCATCTTCGTGCCCTAAATCTTCTTCGGCTTGTCGTCCGCCTCCACCTTTAGCACCTCTCTCTTCATCCATCCCCTGTCCTCTTCCTCCTCCTCCTTCCTCCCTTCCCTCTCCCACCATCGCACCTCCAGGGAACCCCGATCCCCTGTTGTCAAATCTTCCCTCGGAGACCTGCTCATCCTGGGTGCTTGGGTGCCGTTGAGATCGGACCAAGGGGCCCATGGTTGAGAAGAATCCCGCTCCGGAGGAGATCTGCACAGATGTTTTTAAGCATGCACAGTGGGGGTGAAAGAGAGGAATAAAAGATAAGAGGACCCAAACATGATACAGAAAAAAAAGGGAGCTCAAGCGAAGTTTCAGCACCCAGAGGTGCAAGGGTGAAGGCACAAGCACATTAGGAATGCAGCAAGATGGCCTGAACACTGCATGCATCCAAACTCACAGGGGGTTCAATGAACATTCCGGTCATTCCACAACCCACGGATCCCCTGCAACCAAACAATACCCTGCAACCCAATATTTTCCTGCAACCAAACAATCCCCTGCAACCTAATAATCCCCTGCAACCAAACAATCCCCTGCAACCCAATAATCGCCTGCAACCCAATATTCGCCTGCAACCCAACAATTGCCTGCAACCCAATAGTCTCCTGCAACCCAAGGAACCCCTGCCACATACTTTTCTCTACAAACAAATCAGGCGAACAGATCAACTGCACTCCTCAACATGCCACAATCTGTCAACATAGGAGACATCCCTCAGCTACTCGGCCCAACTGGCCATTTGGGTGCTCTAGTAACAGACGTCAAGCTGGCAATGGCAATGGTGGCACTCCATATGGCAGGTAAAGCGCAGGCACCACACAAGCAGAGCATTGCATGTTGAATGTCTGTGGAAACTGGAAAATTCACAGATTTGACAGCCAAAATGGGGCATAGTGTTCCAGCGATTCGACCTGAGAGCCTGGTCCAATCAAGCTGCTCTGACCCCGGAGCTCCTCCACCAGCTCGTTGTAGACCTCTCCCTCCGTGGACTCGTTCTGCAGCCAAAACATATCCGGCATAAACGATCAGACCTCGCACTGTGGCTGGATTTCTTCTCTCCTTCTGCCATTGCCAGCCTTTCCTTTGTTCCTTTGTTCCAGACTCCCAGCCCTTTCCAGATCAAGTGCCTCTGAAAGAGAGGCTGCTGCCATGCAGTGGCCACACACTTTCAAATGGCACGCTGTGTGGGATTACTGGGCGCTGGTTTCAGATCCACCAGCCATTGGCAGTTGCAGATATGTGCCGAAACGGGTCCACATCACACACCACAGCACATTACGAGGCTGCATCCTGCCAAAGGAAATCGAGAGTGGTAGAGATTTCCAACCCTGTCCTGGCAGCTGATTGCATTCCAGCAAGCACAGCAGAATCCTCCTCGTGCTGAGGGCGCATGAATGGACCACTTTGTTGCATGCGACACTGCGCCTCCTGTGCATTAGGCACTGCGCATGCAGAAGGAGGAGTGGCCTCCATACCGCACCTCCTCTCACCCTGCCATGTCCTCCTAGCGGAAAAGACATGGCAGGGGCATGCCACACCAGACTGCACTGCGGGAGGCTCCCGCAATGCGGTGTGGTGCGGCACTGCATCAAATGGCTGGACATAGTACAGAAAGGTTGTTGCGCTACAGCATGGCCTTACACTTCATGAGACCAAACAAATCCACAACTGTTGACAAGGAGGCAGATACGAGATGGTGCAACCTGGCACCATGTAGATACAACTGCCCCAGTTGATATCAGCCGGCTCATTCACCATCCCAACCTGTGTTGTGCCAAAAACATGAACTACCTCTCACACGCAGCTCATCAAAGCCACTAGGAAGCCTCTGTTGACCCAATACATCGTTGACAAAAGTGTACACCACATTTCGAGCTGAAAGGAGAATCTGATTACTGTGGCAACAAGATACTCTTCACATCTAACTTTTTCCCACACATATCTCACCATTTCCTACAGAAACATAACTGAGTTCCACGAGCATTTAATCTTTTCTCCTGCACACACATCACACCTTTTCACCCGCACACATCACACCTTTTCCGACTGCAGAGAAGGGTTGAACTCCAGCACGTCGAGGTCGCACCACATCGACCCACGGCCTTCCAACCGACGCGGAAGCAGCTGATCCTCCGGAACCATTGCGGCGTTCACCTGAACACATGCATGGGGTGACAAAATCATGGGTGGTGATGGATTTCGTGTGTGGAGCATGCGCCACGATGCACACACATGTGCATTTCTCGTCCTTAGTTCTTTCGCAGCCAGAGTTTTGACTGAAACAGGTTACATAGCAGCGTCCTCATCCTTGTTTCTCACCTCCCCCATTGGGTGTGCTTGATTTCTTACCTTTTCCCTCAGCAAGTGTGAATTCTACACATCAAAACTCTCTAACAATAAAAAAGATTTGTCTCGAAACCCACCTACATTACCAACTACCCCCCCCCCCCCCCCCCCCTCCCCCAATATCCCCTGAACCAGTTCCTCATTGCACTCAACCTACCTCACCCACACTGTCCATGAACCTCGTGGCCATCGAACAATACAAAAAAGATTGGAAAGGCTTCTTCTGAGAGAAAGAAGATAGGATGGGAAAGCAGCGAATCTGTTCAGGTTCTTGCTCATGACATAGTTGCAACGCACCCACACATCTTACCTTGTACGGCACGAACGCAAGTACGGCAGGCACGTCGGTGAACTTTCCATCCGTGATCCTCACGCCGATGGCCGTGCCCACCGTGCGCTCCCGCAGCCACCCGCTTCGATGGGCCCGTACGTCCAGCAGATGCTGAATCCGTGAGGGGGAAAAAACATTTCTGCATGTGCCATAGCACCACGTCACCATGGCACCATGACACCACGGAACCACAGCACCACACCACCTAGGCACCCATGCTCGACCACACACCTTGACACCACGGTACCACAGCACCATGGCACAATTGCACCACAGCCTTCTCTTGAAACCAGCAGCAAACATAAAAGAAAAAGTCACCAGGTCACAAGACAATCAGCATGCCCACGTGCAATTGTGGAGGCATGGCTGTGTAGACGCTTGGGTGCCTTGATCTGTGAAATCCTTGGTTAGTCCAGCACCCTTGATGAAAAAATCCCTCCCTGCTGGGGGGCCTTGGTTGCTTCATTGGGACAAGCAGCCTGATATGTCAAGACTGAAGGGAGGGATCCGATTCACAAGTGTGGACTGCGCCAGTATTCGGGGGGGAAAGGGTTTTTGTGGAGGGAAGACAAGGTGCGAGGTGTATTTAAAGAGCAACAGTCTGGACGTGGTCACCTGCAGTGTGTTTGCGTGCACGTTGCGCGCGAGCTGCAGCTCATGGCTCTCAAAGTACCTCCGCCGCTCCTCCTCCTGCAACCAACACAAATCGGTCGCATTTCAAATCGAATGGATAGCAGGCTGGAAAGGTGCCAGCTCGCAAGGGGGAGAACGTGGAGGTTGTTGAAAGAAATGAACTGTGCAGAGGAAGAAGCGGCATAAGGTGGCTTTGACTCTCAACTTTGGCTTGTGCATGGCGATGCGTCGAATCAGCTGGATCCATGGTTTAAATGGCTGTAGAGGGTTTGGACGCCATGGTGACAGAGAACCCTGGACTGGTGGGCGGCTGCAGGAAGGAAAAGCGTGGAAAGGGATGAGCAGTCGTCCCAACTTGCCACAAGCACGTGTTCTGCCTTTTGCACACACAAGATAGACAACAGATACTTGTACAAGAGAAGCGGAGGACTTGAACCGCACGTGAGAACAAGTTCAAATGCAGGAGGATTGAGCTTCCAAATGACGGTTGTGGCCAAAAGGGAGGAAGTCTGCTGAGGAAGTCATGAGATCCAAATAGGGTGAAGGGGATACTCACAGAAGCCATGGGCCGGCGACCGTCTTCCGCCTGGGGTGGTGGTGACGGCGTCTGACTTGCCAGCCTTGAAGACGGCGACGATGAGACCGATCCTGGTGGGAACGACGTTCTCGAGCACCGGGATGGGATGCGCAGTAGTCCCCACTGCCTTGGCCATGCCATGCCATTTCAGTAGCAGAATGCAACGGGTAAAGAGCAACAAGTGGCACAGGGTTCAGTCTAGAGAAAGGCAAATGAGATTTCTCTCGAGTGGCACTGCATCCCGCATGTAGAATCACGGGTGCTTCTGTTGTCCTTGAACTTGTGCCCAAACACACAACAGAAGCTCTTGCGACGAAATGTTTCCTTTGTATCTTGCAATTTTTTCTCGAGCCGCGGTGTCGTTTGCCTTTCCTTTGTTCGGTGCACATACTCCTCTCCTGAAGAGGGCCTCCACAGCAAACAGCGGAAACCCAAGGATGCCAAGGAATTCAATGATGATAAGAATTTCAAGGGTAAAAACAAAAAAAAAAGGATGCGAAGAAGATCAAGGATTCAAATTTAACCAAGGATGCGAAGAATGAGGCATGACGAGGCTGGTGAGGCGCTCTGGATGCGACTTTGTCAAAGCAAGACCAGCGAGAAAAGTTGACCAAGGAAGAGACCGATGGGCGGGGAAAAAACTCAAGTAGTACTCCAGAGAGTAGTATGACAAGTCTATCAAGGAAGAGGCAGGTTGGCACCACATCGTCCCAACATCACATAAGTTTTCGTAAGAGTTCATCCATTGTATCTCCAACCCCTAAAACACCGCCAGGAGGACCTCCAAACCCCTCCGAACTTTAAGTTCCAGAAGAACCTTAAGTTCCTACAAGTCTGCCAGGAATATCGTCAGTTCCTAGAGGCACGGCAGTCCTTGCACACCTGGCAGCGCAGGATGGTCGCGCAGCACAGCTACCCAAGCCAAGAGAAACCTCTCCGCGTCAGCTCTCAGCTGACTCCGTGGCAGCAGTCCACTGAGGGAAGGCTCTGAGAACTGAGCCCAACGCCTCTCTTCAGCTTGCGATGCAGACTACAAACGTTGGAGCACTTGCGACGCTGCTGAAGCAGTGTGGTCCTGGTCCACATAGGCTATGTGCTATGTGACACAGCACAGTCCAGTGGCTGACTGGTGGTCGCATCTACTGCATGCCATTTAGTGACAGAGTGACAGGCTTTTCCACTGTCGTCCAATCACCAACCACGACGACAGGTTGCCACCCTCCACGGAGATGCATGCAGCTGTGAACGGCCGTCTTGAGCAAGAAAACTTGTGACGCTACGATGCACCGCTCCCTCATCAGTCGAACCCGTTATACAGATGAAGAACGGGAAACAGAGAAGCCATGAGCGGATACATGATGTATCATACATCCTCTAAGGACACCAAGGAGGGCTGAGGGCAGAATCTTTTCGTACCCCGAGGACGTCCAGTCCAGACTGCAGCAAAAACTCGGCGAGTGTTTCAAGTCAACTTCCAAACCAACAAAAACAAAGGAAAGGGAGCAGCTGTCGTCCGTCAACTGCTTTTGCCAAAGAGCATCGAGATCCATGACAGGCACGCACCATGAGGACTGCTTCGATATGCTGCCGGGAAAAAGCAACGCAGCGAGCAGTCCGGTCAAGCTCGTTCGTAAACCGCGAGTTGAGCCCGCGATTGAGATTCCCAAGAGTGGATGCCTATCACTGCTATCCGAAGACGAGGCGGCGCCACCGGTCGGAGGAACCTCGATCAGCTCTCAGGTCTTTCACGCTCGCTCACAACCTAGGGATAACCTCAGCTGCTTGCACCGTGCAAGAAGAGCTGCGAAGCGTGCCGCGCATATCATGGTCGGGGTAACCGCACGGTGCGGTTTGGCAAACGAGATTTTGGAGTCGCCAATCTGTAGTTAATTATCCCGGCCTTTGCGGCGCGAGAGTCTACAAACTCGTCCGGCTTTTCCGGACGAGAGTAGGGATACCCGGCTGAAAAGTGCTCCTTTCGTTGAAAAGCACCTCAAAACAGTCTTTCGCGTCACCCGTCTGTGAATATCCAGAAAAGACTAGCTGCAACTCCCAGTGAAAGTGACCGTTGGATGATTCATCGGACGGGGTGAGGGAAAAACGTCAGCCAAAACAAAAACAGTCCGCGAAGTTAGCACAAAACTTCTTTATTATCAAAACCCCCCTACTTCTTTGATGAATCTGGACCGCAAACCCAATTTTGTACTTGCAATTCTGCTAGCGTGGGTGACAACCCCCCTACCAGCAGTACATATCCAGTGCCTCGTTGGCAGATAAGGCATGAGAAGGGAGATCCAAACCCTCGCGACTGCACTATCCTTAATCAACAGTTGGATGCCTCGTGAATGAAACTTCTCCCTCAAACCCCGATTTGCTCATGGATACCTGTCGTCGAACGCCAAAATTGTTCATCGTAAACAAATTGGGCCTTCCAGCCAGGGTTTTCACGAGAAACGTTTGCACTTTTCGACTTCACTTATTATGCAGGTTTCAGGATTTTTCTACTCCCTAGTGAAAATTTTCTTGTTCAACGGTTTGTAAGTCGTGTAGGACGAGGATTGGCTCTATCGATGAGAATTGTATTTACCCTAGGGTTCGAACACAGGAGCTTGCCTTCCGGACACTTATTCGAAATGAGTGTCTGTAATTTCGCCGCACCCAACTGTTCATCCGAGATTCTAAAATCCCGGTTTTTTACCGTACCTAACGACCGTACTCTCGGTACCGTCTCGCCGCGGCTCCACACCACCAATTTCTCTCGCAGCGCCAGTCTCGTTTGCCATTCCTTAACCGCACCCTTAGGAAAAGGCATGGGCATCCTTCCTCCTCCCGTCGTCCAGAACCACAGAAAAAGGAGCGCCGCAGGATAGAGGATAGAGGAGTGCTGTGTCCGGAAACAATCTCTGCCATGGTTGAAGAATAGCGCTCGACTTATACTGGCTGTCCATGTGGACAGCCGGAGATCTAACTAGAGCGCGCCCCGGTGACTTAGGCGGCGCGCAGTTTCCAAGGAAAGCGCATGTCACGTGTTCGCCTATCATTCGGATCTCAATGCTGGACGCATCGCTTATCGTTCCTGCTGCCAAAGAAAGGGTTCCAAATGGATGGAAGTTGGAGTTTTCTGTTTGAGAAAGAATTGTTCCGGTTCGATGGGAGATTTTTCAGACGAGGCAATGAAATCCTTCCTACATTTCCTTTCTTTTCTACATTCTAATCTCCCGATGAACCCTTTTAGAACGATGAGATCCTTACGTTCGTAAGCCTTTTGCCAGTATATGAATAAAAGCCGCGAGTGTCGCGCGAAGCGTGTTGCATGCAAGTCTTGAGGCGGAAGCACAAGAGGAAACTCACAGAGCCATCGTTCGTAGGAGACAAGGATAGCCGCCTTCCGTGACGAGGGGGTTCTTCCATCTGACTCTGGCAGTTGCAAACGCAGCAAGGAGGTTGCACACCCACCTAGTTGGTTCCCGCGCTGTCCTAGGCATGAGCCAGGCCGCTGCGAAGTTCGGCGAGAGCTCGCCGCCGAACACGATCAGTGCATCCGGCCGCGTGCTGTCTGGGCCGCCGGCGAAACGTTGTGTCGTGATCCTGCCGTTGGAGCACGAGCACAGCGGACCGTGGGCACGCCCGTACCCCCCCCCCTCCCCCGCCTCTGCACCCTTGCTCCGAGAAGTTACAATCAAAGAACAAAACGGAAACAAGAAATCCAGCGCCGGATGGGCTGGCCGAGGCCGGAGGAGGAAAAAAGGGGATGGGGGGGTGGGGTAAGGGGGGGGTATGGGGTTGCCCTGAAGAATGCCTGGTGCCTCGGCTGCCCACGATCCTCCGGGTCGAGGTCCACGCGCGGAGGGCTGAAAGGGCTCGGCCGTTGGGGGCCTCGAGTGCGCTGCTGGGACCACCAGGCGCATGGGCGCTTTTGCGCCACGCCATAGCCGACTCGCAAAGATAGCCCATTTACCGTTTTGGGCGGTTCTACGAGGTACCCACGATGTCCGATTTTCAGACTGGTGTGCCCGCACTTACTTATTGAAAAGAAGCATATCAAAGACCACCTACAATTTAATATCACATATCCAGCGTCCGGCCAAAAACCAAGAGAAAACCCGATTCCGGTGTTTTAAGAACGATAAACCACAAGTTGAAAATGTTAAAACCGCGTACCCATACACAAACTAGAGTATTATTCGCAATCAGTTGAACACCAACCTACTACGAAACACCAACAACAAATACGCTTCATTCTATCACACTCATACAACATGTGATTTCCCCCTTCAAAAACAAAGAGAAATCGTACACCAGAAAATTTTAAACGACATTATTACATAATGGGCGGGATGACAATGTACCCCTCGTTTCATTTTCACTTACCTCGGAACAATGAGCCTCATGTACCCCTTCCGCGAAACAATACGTCTGATTTTCCCCTGTCTCGCAACAATAAGCCTAATTCGCCCCTTCTACATGGATTTAAGTTTTTAGGCGTAGAAAATAAACAATATACCCCTCTCGCTAGTCAAAAGGGGGTGGATGGGGGTGGGTATACAAATGGATTTCATGTAGATAAGGATGGGGATGGATGGGGATGGATGGGGATGGATGGGGATGGGTGGGAATGGATGGGGATGGATGTCACATGAATGACGTGTAGGTGAGAAAGTGCGTAGAAGCTTTCTAGCAACGCAGCCGCTGACCGGGTATCAGTGCCTGATCAGACGGTGACGTCGGTCACAGGTCGTACACGCAACGGCAAGGGTTTGGCTAGGAGACACAAGACACAGTGTCAGAATGCTTCAATATAGCATATGCAGAGAGAAATGACAAATGACAGGTCCAAGGCATAAATACCTGCCGCGGCGCACGGCGGGTGTCGCACGCGGCAGTCCAAGAGCTGCCCTAAAACCGGCCCAAAACCACTGTTTTGGCCGTAACTCTGTGGCCGTAACATCCCACTGTCATGTACGGGGCGAAGCCCAACAGAACGAATGGCCACCAGGAACTTTCCACGGGCAAATGCCTTCGTCAAGAAATCAGCACGCTGCAAGTCAGTGCCAACCCACATGATGGAGATGACGCGTCGCTCCACCAGATCACGAACGAAGTGATGCTCAACCGCAATGTGCTTTGTGTGAGCATGAAAAACACCAGAGTTCTCCGCAATGGCGAGAGCACTCTCAGATGAGACGCAGACGCACATCCCACACTCAACCACTGTCATGTACGTTGTCGCAACGCAGCACAATGGTGGGTACTGCCTGCCCAAGCTCAAGAAACAAGCGCTGCAGCCAGACTGCCTCAGCAGCCCCTACGCCCAAAGCCACATACTCTGCCTCCGACGAGCTACGTGCAATGCAGCCCTGCTTCCCGCTTTGCCAAGACAAAGCGGTACCACCGAGCAAAAACACGTAGCCAGTGCGACTGCGCCCATCAGGGCTCCAAGCCCAGTCGCTGTCAGTGTAGCCGTCAAGGACCACCGAACACTGCCAACGAAAGCAGAGTCCAAGATACGGTGTGGAGACCACGTACCGTACCACTCGCACAGCCGCGTGAAGAGCTCTCGCATGTGGAGCCTGCGACAACTGAGCAAGGAGATTGACGGCGAACGCGATGTCGGGATGCGTGGTAGTAGCCAGGTACATCAGAGATCCGATAAGACGGAGGTACAAGGTCACGTCCACTGTCTCCCCCAGCTGTGTAGGGTCATCCACCTTCATGGCATCATGCCCATCAGGTGTGAGAGGTGTGGAAGCGGTGGACACTACACCAAGGAGATCGCTAAAGCGCTCCCCCACGACTCGTGCGTATCGGGCCTGATGCAGCAACAGTGTCCGATGTCTGCGATCTCGCACGATCTCCATACCAAGAAACACCGATGCAGGACCGAGGTCCTTCATCCTGTAGGCAGTCTGCAGGACAGCCTTGGCCTCCTTCATGGCCTCCAGNGGAGACGCAATCAGAAGGTCATCAACATAGACTAGGATGGCGATGAACCGCTCGGGTGTCGGTAGGATGAAAAGCGAGGGGTCTGCCTCACTCTGTACGTACCCTGCACGAGTCAAGGTGCCAGTGATCTCCCGGTTCCAACACCGTGGAGACTGCTTGAGGCCGTACAAGGACTTGCGCAAGCGCCAGACCTTGTCACCGTCCTCAAAGCCTGGTGGCTGAGCCACGTAGATCTCCTCATCCAAAGAGCCATGGAGGAACGCGTTGTTCACATCCATCTGGTGTAGTTCCGAGTCAAGCTGGGCCACTACACCGAACAGAGCTCGAGCTGAGGTCATGCGGCCGACAGGGGCAAAGGTGTCAGTGTAATCAACTTCCTCAATCTGAGAGAACTCCTTGATGACCAAGTGGGCCTTGTAGCGTTCCAGTGAGCCATCCGGCTTCACTTTCTTACGAAAGACCCACTTGACCTGAATCGCCTTCCTCCCAGAAGGAAGGTCCACCAGCTCGTAGACTCTGTGCTCTTGGATAGCGCGAATCTCATCCTCACAAGCAGCTCGCCAGGCATCAGCATCTTGCTATGAGAAAGCCTCCCTCAATGTGCCCGGGTCAGGCACCATAGAGAGGGAACTCTGTGTGGCAAGTGCACACGCCACAGTGTCAGGCCTGACAGCCACGAGATCAGCTGCTGCGTCACAGGCGATATGGAACTCACGAGTGACCAGATCGTGCCCTATGGGGCACACTGGGTGTACCTCTGAAAGCTCAGTGCGGACACTGAGGCCTAAGGCCTTTGTGCCTGGATCACCGCTCGCGATGGTGCAAGAGGAACGAATGGGTCCGGAACCCGACGCTTGCTGAGCTCCGGAATCCAGTGGTCGAAGGCGACCACCGGGCTCACGGGAGTAACCGGAGGTGGAGGGGCACACCTCAGGCTCAATAACAGGTACGACCACAAGGACAGGTACGACCACAGCTGGTGAGGGCTGAGACAAGGCAGCCAGAGATGCCGTGCGAGGAGATGCGTGTGTGGGGGACACAGAGCTGGGTGTGACAGCGGGCAAGGCTGGCCCGGACACTGAGACAGGAGTGTCAGCCGACGTAGGGACAGGAGTGGGCTGGACTGGGTCAGACGCCGGCCCAGGGGTGCTAGTAGACACAGGTGGTGATGCAGGAAGAGGCGTGAGAGCAGCGGTACCTATGGGATGTAGAACAAGCTGAACGGGCGGGATCTCTGGACCAATGGCAATGATAGCCGGATCATCAAATGCTGGAGACCGAGAGGGGACTCGAGCGGACACATCAGCCTGACAAGGAATGGTCGCTGGCGAAGAAGTCTCCCCCATCTGCCGAGGACCCTTACAGGAAGGGACATGGGCTGCAGAGAGGGCTGTGATCGAAATCAGATCACGATATGTGAGTGACTCAAAAGACAACGCATCATGGGACTCAATGACACGAAGGCGAGTGGGGTCCCAAAAGCGCCAGGCCTTTGACCGCGGGGAGATGCCGATGAAGGCACACAAGCGATCCCAAGGGAAGACCTTGGACCCCTACTGGTCCTCAGTGTACCACACGGAGGCCAGGGAACCCCAGACGCGAGCGAGACGAAGATCAGCACGGTGGCCAAACCAGAGCTCGTACGGTGTAACATGATCCGGAAGCGGACCATGCGGGAGGCGGTTCCAGACCCAAGTCATGTAGGCGAAGCCCTCGAAGGCAAAGGACTCCGGCAGACCGCACTCGGACCGCATGGCGCGGACCGCATCCTCCATGGTGCGGTTCCAGCGCTCAGATACACCGTTCTATCATGGGGTAGCAGGGGCGGAGACCTGGTAAAAAATGCCGTGCTCAGCAAAAGGAGTCCATCTAACCAAGGAACTCCCCGCCGCGAACCAAGCGAAAGGTATGTAGCGTATGGCGAGACTGACGCTCAGCCATCACGAGCCGGAGCCGAAACGCAAGAGCAGAGTCGCTCTTCTGACGCAGACTGTAGACCCACCGCATCCGGGTGAAGTCATCAGTCGGCGTCAGAACATACCGGTCCCTCTTGGACAGGGACTCGACCGGGAGAGGACCGAGCAGGTCCGAGTGGACCAACTTGAGGGGCCTCAGCGCTCGGGAACGCGAATCAGGGTAAGTGCACCGGTGCATCTTTCCTTGAGCGCGAAAAAAACAGTCGGTCTTGGGAGGCTTCTCGAAAGAAGCCACGTCAAGACCAAGAGCGGGCTGTGTCCGCATGAGCGTCGACACAGTGTCGGAGCCCACGTGACACAGACATCGGTGAAGCAACCGCTGGTGTTCTGTGGATAGAACACCAGTAACAAAAATGCGACCAGAGGAGGAGGGAGAGCAAGGGGAGGAGGACCAAGAAATGCGGTGCAAATCATCTACGACTGAAGCACGCAGGACAATGCTACAGGTGTCAAGAGCAGTCACAGTCGCTGAATCAGCGGTATGCTCAACGGAGAGACCCATCAGAGTACAGGCACACACAGACAGCAGACTGAGCTCAAGATGAGGCACAAACAGCACGTCAGAGAGGTACAGGGGGCCAGACGGACCATCAAAGCATACAATCCCAACGTTGTGGACCGGTAAGGACTGACCAGAGCCTATACGAACAGAACAGACAGTCATAACAGGACCAAGTACCACAAAGTCACTACGACGACACATCATGTGGTGGGTGGCACCAGAATCGATGATCCAAGTGCCACCGGAGTCACGACTCGTGGACGTTACTGTACAACGAGCAATGGAACACTCGGCATCAGAGGGACGCTGAGCCGTCAGTGAACGACGTATATCACAAAGGTGAGACTCATGAATCCAGTCAGTGCAGTCAGGCCCATCATCATCACATGCGGACTATGCTCCCCCACACGTGTCATCACGAGTCACAAGGACGGACGAACAAGCAGTTTGTGACCCACTCGACGATGACAACATACTCGCACCTCCCTGAAAGCGAAGCGCCAGAAGATGACGAAGCTCAGCGATGGTGCGATCACGTGGATCGGAATCACTACTGCTCGCTGGTGAGGACGCAGGAACAGCTATAGTCGTGGTCGCCGTGAGTCCAGAGGAGTGTGCGGAGTGCTGGGTGGAGGCCGCAACGCCGGCAGCTCCCTCAGAAATCCGCGAAGGAGCCGTGGTCTGAGCACGCAGAAGCTCAGTCAGCGTGCGGATCGCGTCAGTCTGCTCTCGCTGCAGACTACGCATCTCCTCCTGCTGGTTGCGCAGGTCCGCAATGGCCTGCGAGCGAGGGCTCAACACCCCTGAAGAAGAGGAGGGATCACCTGGTCCCTTGTCATTGTCGTCGGGCGAACTTATGTCGCCGCTCACTATGGGACGACATGTCAATTTTGTCAAATTTCAAAACCGTCTGCGTTTCTCGAGGAGTTGAAACGCTGGCAACTTTTGACTGTCCAGGTGAAAATATGGCTAAGTGTAATGCTGATGTCAGCAAGTGGTTGCTGACATCAGCACGACCTGATGACGTCAGCAGTCAACAATGCTGACGTCAGCTCGTCCCCTCCTTTTTTCTTTTTTTTTCTTGTCACGGTTTTGCGCGCGTGTGGAGCCGCTTCGCGGTGGCGTGCAGCAGCTCCGCAGAAGCTGCGCAGCAGCTTCCGCCCAGCTGCTGCTACAGCTGTGCTGTCAGCTGCAGCAGCAGCTGCGTCGCTGCGTGTGCAGCGGTGGCAGCAGCGGCTGCCGGCTGCTGCTGCTGCTGCTGCGCGCTGTGGCTGCTGCTGTGCGCTGCAGCAGCTGCTGGCTGCCGCCGCCGCGCGCCGCTGCTACTGCCGCCGCGACTGCCGTTGCTGCTGGTGTGCCGCTGCCACCGCTGCCGTTGCTGCGCTGCTGCTGCAGACGCTGCTGTTGCGCTGCTGCTGTCGATGCTGCTGCTGTGCTGCTGCTACCACCGCTGCTGCCACGCTGCTGCTGCGGCCGCTACTGTTGCGCTGCTGCTGCCGCCGCCTCTGCTACTCCTGCTCTGCTGCTGCGGCTGTGGGGGGAGGGGACGGCTGCACGCACCGCCGCCGCCACACACCTCTGCGTGGCGGTACACGCCGTTGCTGCTGCCTGTACAGCTGCGATCTCACGTGGTGGGTGGAGCGCGTTGACGGCGACCGGCCGTCTCTAACAGACTCGAGAAACTCTGCTGCAGCGGTGACTCTCACTGCTGCTGCTCAGCTGTGACCCTGCTGTGTAGCTCAGTGAGAACTGTCTCACTGCTCTGATACCATGAGAAAGTACGTAGAAGCTCCCTAGCAACGCAGCCGCTGACCGGGCGTCAGTGCCTGATCAGACGGTGACGACGGTCACAGGTCGTACACGCAACGGCAAGGGTTTGGCTAGGAGACACAAGACACAGTGTCAGAATGCTTCAATATAGCATATGCAGAGAGAAATGACAAATGACAGGTCCAAGGCATAAATACCTGCCACGGCGCACGGCGGGTGTCGCACGCGGCAGTCCAAGAGCTGCCCTAAAACCGGCCCAAAACCACTGTTTTGGCCGTAACTCTGCGCACACATGTCAGAATGCTNCCTAGCAACGCAGCCGCTGACCGGGCGTCAGTGCCTGATCAGACGGTGACGACGGTCACAGGTCGTACACGCAACGGCAAGGGTTTGGCTAGGAGACACAAGACACAGTGTCAGAATGCTTCAATATAGCATATGCAGAGAGAAATGACAAATGACAGGTCCAAGGCATAAATACCTGCCACGGCGCACGGCGGGTGTCGCACGCGGCAGTCCAAGAGCTGCCCTAAAACCGGCCCAAAACCATTGTTTTGGCCGTAACTATGCGCACACATGTCAGAATGTTGCGCCGTCTGAACCTAGACGTGTAGAATCAAAAGACAGACGCTACGACTGGTCACATGCATGCATCCATCGACTGACAGTGAGCATACAATACAAAAACATGCAAATAGGCCTCATGGCCAGTCCGCCGAAAGACGCCTGGAAGACGTATAAGACACAGCAAAGAGTCCCGGTGGCATCTGGGGCTCTGGAACAGTGGTCGGTCAGCTCCAAGCGGGTAGTCCGCTGCCTGTCGTCACGCCGGCGTCACCAGGGCCGCCTGCCTCAGGGATCTGCACAAGTATGGACACGGCCGAGTGGTCACAGTAAACTGTACAGGAACAGCACAAAGCACAACAGCAGCGTGGCAGTACGACGCCGACCGGTCGAAGGAGCCACGTGGCTCAAGCGGGGTCACCTGGGACTCTGGGCGGTTGTACAGGATGGCTTGAGGGTCGGAGACCCTCAAGCACCGCGGTTTTGGCCTAGTCGGTCAAGGATTCCATCCAATCCGCTACATTGGTATGAGAGCTCCAGGACTCGAATCCCACTTCGAGATTACCGGAGATGCCGATGCGGCTCTCACTCCTAGCGGGGGGGAGTGTAGCGTGGCGGTGCCATGCTGACCGGTCGTAGGAGTCACATGTCTCGAGCGGGGTCACCTGGGATTGTGGGCGGTTGTACGGGATGGCTTGAGGGTCGGAGACCCTCAAGCACCGCGGTTTTGGCCTAGTCAGTCAAGGATTCCGTCCAATCCGCTACATGCGGCGTCGACATGCTTGCATCACTTTTTTTACCCAACAATCACAAACTCATTTATTTAGGGGTTTGTGATTTTGTAGCGTGGCAGTGCCACGCCGACCGGTCAAAGGAGCCACGTGGCTCGAGCGGGGTCACCTGGGACCGTGGGCGGTTGGACGGGATGGCTTGAGGGTCAGAGACCCTCAAGCACCGCGGTTTTGGCCTATTCGGCCAATGATTCCGTCCAATCCTCTACATTGATATCAGAGCTCCATGGCTCGAATCCCACGACGGGATTACCGGAGATGCCGAGGCGGCTCTCACTCCTAGCACGAGGGAGTGTAGCGTGGCAGTGCCACGCCGACCGGTCGAAGGAGCCACGTGGCTCGAGCGGGGTCACCGAGGACGGTGGGCGGTTGGACGGGATGGGTTGAGGGTCGGAGACCCTCAAGCAGTGCGGTTTTGGCCTAGCCGGCCAAGGATTCCGTCCAATCCTCTTCATTTTTTCGGAAGTGGTTGGCTAGGAGTTTGCATAGGAGGTCCGTGACTCCCCATGCTGTGGAAGGGAACCTACTGGGCCCTGTTATCGCTTGGCCCAGCAGGTGTCCACGTGAAAATTAAATCCCAAAACCCTGTGTGTAGCCAGGGGGTACGTATGCATATGGATTTTGTATCAAACATGGGTAAACATCATTCAAAGAATAAGAACAATAGCACATGGGGAGTTTCCAACTCCCCATTCTTCAAGTGCCAGGGATTCCAGCCAACGGCCGCAATCTAGCACTGCATGCCCAATTTCACCATGCTCGAGCAACGACATGCATCCCTGTTTGAGCATCGTGAAAACCAGTGGGTGAATGAGACTTTTTGCTATTGGACAAGGGGGTAATGGGACTTATTCTTCATAGGCAGGGGCGAATGGGGCTTCTTGTTCCGACGTAGGAGTGAATGTGGCTCATTGTTCTGACGCAAGGGTATATGAGGGTCACGAGTGACAAAACACGGGATAACGTCATTGAATAATTGTTCATGTTAGAACTCAATGGCACCAGTCCAAGACCCCAACCTATGCAATTTTTTTGTGAATACTACATCACGATTCTTGAATAAACCGTACATGATTCAAATAATGCAAAACAATAATGAAAACTATTCATGGAATACCCTTCATTTTTTTTAAGAATGGCACGCCTGTATGTCGTTATTTTTCAACGTCCGGGCACGTCGTGAGCACATCTGTTACTCATAGGTATCCCATTAAATTTTTAGTGAGTGAGATATCCGGAGTCAAAACTTACATACGCGGGTATGCCAACTCAATAATGTGTGCGATGCGGGTATCCAAGCAATAAGTGCCAAACCTTTTTTTGCACAAACAAAATTCGGTTGGCAAATAAAAGGAACCTCCCAAGCCTCGCTACCGCTATCAGGCATGGAATCCCCCATGCACACACTACCCAAAACGAACAAGTCCAAAGAATCAGCTCGCAGAAGGACTAGCCAGAGGCAATCATTGACTTGCTTGAAAACTGGACTGCCACCTCATGGCAAACTCTCATGGACCCCATGCAAACATCAAATCGAGCAAACTCTTGGCATTATCCGGTCCTTCATCAACATCTCGCACATCGACCTCTTCCTCATGATCTTTTTCTGCATCTCTACCATGTTCCTTCATCCGGAGACCAACTCACTCTCTAGATCCCATCAACTGACGACATGGCACCTTGTTGAAGATGCCCTTCGCTGGCATACTCAGTTTGCCACACTTTGGCACTTGGCCATTCACAATCTAACCACAAAGCCATGTTCCTAGCAGATCTCGCCGCGTAGACGGGTCACAACATCAAGAACTCAACATTCCATGCGCGGGTGGCATTGAAACCATAGGATATCTTTGAAACATTGGCAGCACGTCCGCTCACTGCTTACAACATGAAACTCTGCTTCAGAAGAAGAGAAAAAAAAAGGGATCGGATGCGGACAGATTTTGGCTATCGAACCGGTGCAGAAAAAACGAGGTCCTTTTCAACAAAGTGGGCGGAGAAAATAGAAAGAGAGAAAGATCCCGGAAAGGCATTGCACCAGGGACGTACTCCCAGATTAGAGAAACTTGAACTTCTCATAGATTGCAACTCCTATTTCACACCTCCATCCTCCCTGATTTCTCATTTGTAGATACGGTCCTGGCATCCTCTCAGCATCAAGCCTCCGCCACAAGTAAGCCTATCGCGACCAGCCTCTCCAAACGTCTTCTCAAATGCCCATATCACATTTCTTTAAGACAAGCGTTTCTGTCTTCAGATCTTATCGTTTCTATGTCTCTCTCCACTGTATGAAGAGGATTTCTACCCGCCGCAATGGCATTCTATCCAAACCTACTCAAGAATCTCCTCGACATATATCACTACTCACCATACATTCTGGCCCTTGTCAGGCGTTGCTAATATGGAAGGAGTAAAAAAGACACTACCTGCGGTGAACAATTGCTCTCCAACTATGGAAGTCACGACAATTTTTTCCAGCAAGCCACATCTCAAACAAAGCAAGTACAGCACTCTGCGTTCCCGCAAACAAAAATCTCACAAACATACGAAATTGGTCCTATCAGAGGAAGAGGAAGAATCTCAAGGTCGGCACTCTTTTGCCTACCTATTTTTTACCTCCATCTTCCATCCCTCAATCCTTGTTTTTGTGCAGATTTTTGCAGCCCACTCAGCAGCACGAACCAGCACCTCCTCACTTTATGGCGCGTGAATAAGCAGCACTCTGGCAGACATTTCAACCCCACCAGGCTTTCCA
>SZWC01016486.1:22140-46085 GCA_023375785.1 Penium margaritaceum | reverse complement strand
GAGAGAGAGAGAGAGAGAGAGAGAGAGAGAGAGAAAGAGAGAGAGAGAGAGAGAGAGAGAGAGAGAGAGAGGGAGGGAGAGAGAGAGACAGCCGCCCGGACGGTCACAAGGGATGAGCAGCATGATGGCAGTTGAAGGGATGCGAGAGAGGAGATGTGCATAGAGCAGAGAGGTGGCAGTTGATTGGTCAAAGCCTAGCCGTAAAGCACCACGGCGCATTGCTGATGGAAGCAACGTCTAAGGTATATTGTAGAGACCACGCACCGCACCACTTGCAAAGCCGCATGCAGGGTTCTTGTCCTCGGAAACAATGAGAACTATACATGGCGGTTGACATAAAATAATTTATCATTCCAAGTGGTTGTGGCCAAATGGTTGTGGCCAAGTGGTCATGGATGAACTTAAGTCTGAGCCTGTAGCTTCCCCTGTGCCAGTAGTGCCTTCTACACCTACTGTGATTGGGCCAAGTGGTTGTGGCTATAGGTGTAGATGGTACCATTAGCACAGGTCCCAACTGTGACACCCACATCTGTTCCCGTAGTGGTCCCTACAGCCTCCATCGTCCATGTGCCTATGTCTACACACACAACTTCCCAAGCAGGTGTACCTACATTAGTGCCTGTAGCTTCCCCTCAGCCAATGGTACCGTCTACACCTAAAGCCATGACAATCTGTCCAACCGCTTTAGGTGTCGAAAGTTCTGCCAGCGCAGGGGAAGCTACAGCCGTAGACGTAGGTACACATGCTTAGGAATTTTCATGTGAAGATATGGGAACATGGGTGATGGAGGCTGTAGGGACCACTGCGGTAACAGATGCAGGTGTCACCGTTGGGACCAGTGCCATTGGTACCGTGTAAACCTACAGCCACGACCACCTGGCCCGACTACTAAAGGTGTAGACGTTGCCACTAGCGCAGGGGAAGCTACAGGCACACACTTAGGTACACATACTTGGGAAGTTGTGTGTGCAGAAATTGGCACATGGGCAACATAGGAAGTTGAGACCATTGTGAGAATAGACGCAGGTGTCACCGTTAGGACCAGCAAGGCCACAAGTTCCACTACCACAATAGCAGAATACATCTTTGTCACAAGCATACTGTGCCCGCATTGTAATCACCTTCTACACCATTGCCTTTGTTGTATACACAGTTCTGCCATTCAGACTATGTTCCGCAAGCAGCGTGCCCTTGGCCTTGACCAAGCTACCTTTCAGTTTCCTTGAAAAACCAAAGACATCTACTACACTCAGGATAAGATGTATAGGTTCTCTTATCCTATCTCCTCTCTGCGAGCCTCCCCACCCACTTGAGCTGGTCCATTCTGAGCTTATGGGTCCCTTAACTTGCAAGTCCATTACGGACTGTGGTCGTTAGATTACGTTCTCATCCTCACTGATGACTGATTTCATTTTCGGTGGATGTCCAGCCTCCGGCAGAAGAGCGGCGCTGTGGCCGTGATTCGTGATTGGCTCCTCACTACAGAGCGCAAGTGTGGTCATCCCTTTTGCCATTCTGGCCAAGGTGTTGTGTTCATGGAAGAAGCGGGTGCTTTTCTCAGGATCCTGTGCGTAAGGAATGAGACACCCAAAATTCTGGAGCAGATCGACATCTCTGAGTGCTGGAATCCTAGCATGGTTGATACGGTCCGCACAACGCGCATTGAGTCAGGTTTGTGTGAGGGCTTCTTCCTCCAGACCATGTTGTACGTGATTTGGGTTTGGAACAGAGTTCTGCACAGCCCCTTGCCTCCTCCTACCACTCCCTACCTATATTGGTGTAGACGGTGTTCAGATCTTCATCCTGCATGCGTCTGGAATTGCGTCGTCACCGTCTGGCTCCAGGAGGACTAGCAGGACGGCAAACTATCTCCCCATGGTTGTCTCTGCACCTTTCTTGGGGTTTCTTGTCACTCAAAGGATTTGCAGTTTTGGGACCTTGTCCGGCATCACATCATTGAGCCACATGACGCACTTTTCTTTGAAGATCTTGTTCGACACGATCTCCCTTTTGCTTGTGCCGGAACCCTTCTGGGCCTGTTGCCACCATCATGTAGGAGAGTGTCTCCACCAGTGCGTGGCATTGCTCTCTGTCCATCACCGTCCAGATGCCCTAGTTCCAATGCGTCGTCTTTGCCTCCACACACACCATACACTCCCGCCTTACCAGGGTCTCCATCTGAGTCTATTCTTCTGGCTGCTCACCACGCATCCGAGTCCACCTCTTCGGTTGATGACTTTGCCGACATGGTGATTGAATCCACTTCTTTGGCCGCTGACTCCGCAACCCATGTCACCGAGTCCGTCACTGCGGTTGATAACTTAGTTGACCAGTCAAGCAGTTCTCCAGCTCTTGAGTCCATCACTCTAGTGCTGCGACACATGGAGTCCTTTCCTGCTTGAGCCTGGTATGTCTACTCGTCTAGTATTGGTTCAACATATTCACACACTCTCAGTTGCCACCTTTGTCCATGCACCCCAGGGCCTCCATCAGGCATACGTCCTGCCATTTTCCGGCCTTCCCTGGCCACTACCCTCCGTCCCATGTCCCTTTCTCACACTGTGGTGAGTGGGGATTTAGGGACAATGGCTCCTGCCGTCTTCACAGCGGACCTTCATCCTCGATTTGCATTGGATCATACCCTGATTTCTCACAAGCAGCTCTAGTGGGCCTTGGCATCGCTCATGTGTTGGCAGCCATGTTGTCTTTGCAGGAAGCCGACCCACAAAGCTTCAATGAGGCCAGGGCCACACCTGCCGCTGACCAGTAGGATGGTGCTTACAAGGGGGAATTGGCTGCTATGAATGGGCATGTCATGTACGAGCTGGTCGACTTGCCCCCAGGCCGCAAAAACATTAAGGTCGTGTGGGTTTTTCATCTGAAAAGGAAGCCTGACAACACGCTGAAAAAGTACAATGCCCGGCTTACAGCCAAGGGATTTGTAGAGTTACTGGGGTTGGACTTCAACCAGGCTTTTGCATCAGCTTGCCGTTTCATCACCAATCGTGCACTCTTTTGCATGGTCGCACAGCATGACTTGGATCTCCACAAGATGGACGCAAGCAATGCCTTTCCACATGGAACTCTCAATGGTGAGGTACTCTACATGGTCCAGCTGGCTTCAAATATGGCACATATCGTGTTTGGGGATTGCCGAAGGCCCTCTTTGGCCTGAAAATGTCACCTATGTGATGGAACACAAAGATCAGCCGCATCCTCTTGAAGGGTGGCTTAGTGCACCATCCAGCCCTCTTTGTCACCCCATTTGGCACTACCTTTGTCACCATGTTTGTCTATGTAGATGATTTTCTCATCGCATCGCATGACCTCTCAACTATCCAGCGAGTGACGGATCTTCTGTGGTAAACTTGCAAGATGAAAGACCTTGGACCTTGGAGATCGAGCGCAACCGTGCCCACGGTGTTTTATGTCTGCATTTTGCAAGATTTGTGGAAAAAATGGCCGATCACTTTGCAGACTTCTTGCCCACTGTACCCAGTGCCTCTACATCCATGACCCCAGACAGCCAGATCAAAGTAAAAGCTTCTGATGCAAACACATTGGAGTGGGTGTGGACGTTACTAGTTTTCTTTGTGTCATTGGATCACTCATGTTCCTCACCACGGCCGGACATTGCCTTTGTTGCGAATGTGTTGGCCCAGTCCTCCCAGTCCCCACACCAGTTGCAACTACATATAACCATTCGTTTGGTGAGATATGGTGTCTCCACCACACTTCGTGTGTTGACGTTCCATCACCAGCAATGTCTAGTTACTGAGGGCTACACCAGAAGTGATTAGGCTGGCAGCATAGATGGTAGGAGCAGTATTTGGTAGATCTTTCTCATCGACAGTAGAAATGACTCATGGCCGAGTGGGAAACAGGGGTGTATCGCACATAGCACTACAGAGGCAGATTACATGGCATTGGACGCCGACGCATGCGAGATTGTGTGGCTCTGGCATTGCACTGTCATGAGAGACATGGCTCTCATATCATCGTGTGAAGTCTCCCTCTTGGTAACAGTGTGCGACCAACTCCATCTGCAGCAGCCACCTTCACTCATGTTTCTAGCATTCATAGCCATCTGTTTTGAGTAGCATAGAGTTTGCCTAGGTTCAGGCAGCCATACCTTTCCTTTGTGAACATTGTAGTTGGTTCTGAATACAGGACTGCGTTTGCAGCATGTCTGGTTTGGTCTGGTCCAGTCCTTAGGAAAAACAGACGACGCCTGCATTTGGGGCTGTCAGCTGTCTGGCAAGGCTCACCAAGAACACCCCACAAGCCGGAAAACAGTAAATTTTCCTGATTTACTGGTAGACTGAATAACAAGCCTCACAGATGTGAGGGCCAAGGTTCATTTAGGAACGTTTTTACACCATGTATCATTCTTGCTGTTAACTCATTTGTAACTTGCTTCGAGCTTCAGTTATGGCACCAAGTATTGAGTGCAAGTTTTTCCTCTCACAACCTAGCAGCCAGTGCTCCTCAGACGCTAAGTCTAGAAACAGCAGACCACACACTTCAGTCCCAGTGCGCGAGAAAGCTGAAAATAGTCTATTAGCGCAACATCATTTCCATTTTGGTATTAGAGCCATAGATTATCAAGACCATTTGTCAAAGGAAACGTAGTTTCTGGATCAGATGCGGCAATGACAACTTTGAGTGTGCACAGCTCTGTTATGTCGGCTGATAGTGGCCAGCTGCAGTGGAGAAGGAATGTGTCGTGACAGCCTAACCGTCCATCACAAATACATGGCAAACGTGACAGTTTGTTGTCACTGCAGACAAGCAGTGCACGATGCAATGATACTGGACAAGAGGACACTGAGGGTGAAGGTGCATGTGAGGACTCAACGTGAGGGAGTGGAAACTCTGGTGGTGAGGGCACACATGGAGGTGCAGATGGAGAAGACTCAATGTAGTCAGTCGAAGGAGGCATCGATGAACGTGAATATGAAAAAGGAGTGGTGAGACGACAAGAGAAAAAACAAGAGATAAGGAAGACATACTTTCAGTAGAAGTAGAATCTACAGACAAGCAAGGGAAAAAGCAGGCAGAAGCAGCAACAATCATGAAAGGGAGACAGAATGAAAAGAGAAGAAAGGCAGGTACAAGAGCAAAGAGTTGGCTCAAAACAGAGGATGATGAGAAACAGATGTAAGGTAGAGTGCTGGAGTCGGAGTTAGACAAGGACACACAGAGAGAATGCAAGAGGCAAGAGAGGATTCATAGCAGAACTAGGCTGAGGAGCAAAGGGAAGAAGTAAAAAGCTACAAGAGAGTGACAGGAGAATGGCTGGTGAAGAATGAGCAAGTGAGGAATGGTAGAGCGGAAACAGATGACAATGAGCAACACTGGCTAATGAGGAATTTCTGGTCTTCCTACTCGTTGGGCTCGAGCCAATGAGAGCCCATCGTTGTTGCCCTTGGCAGCAATACTGGTAGTGACACATGCCGAAACAGAGTGTCTGGCGTAAGATTGATCAGTAGCAGACAAGTGATTGCTGAGTAATCTCTGGAAGATGATTGACTAGGTACATGGGTGAAACCAAGTGTGCTGATAGATGATGATGATACTGATTGATGATGAGGAGGATGAGGATGATGATGATGATGATGATGATGATGATGATGATGATGATGATGATGATGATGGTGGTGGTGGTGGTGGTGGTGATGATGATGATGATGATGATGATGATGATGATGACGATGGCGATGACGACCGACGACGACGACAACGACGACGATGACAACGAGGACGACGACGACGAAGATGATGCTGATGATGATGATGATGATGATGATGATGATGATGAGGCAGATGAAGCTGATGAAGCTGATGTGGATGATAAGGTTACTAGAGATGATTAGGAGAGAAAGCAGAGGAGACAAGAAGAGCTTACAAAATTCATGATTGAATCAGCTGATGATAATGCAGACAAAAGGCAGTAGCAGAGAGCATGATGGGAGAGCGGGAGGAAAAATCAGCGAAGTTGCAGCAGGAGGTGGCTCGGCTGCTATTGTGGGCTGTCGACGACTGATAAGGCCAGGCATCATCACTCGCGGTGATCTTAACCACTAGGCTCTGTCGTGTCGAAAGCTATCCTTGATGCTTGAAGAGCGATGCAAGACAGCGCTATCAGCTGCATCTGAAAGAAGCAGGTAAGCAGGCGAGTTGATGAGAGAAGTGTAATTCATAGACCACCACATGTATTAATCGTGGATGCAAGGCGGGCTGATGAGCACCAGTTCAGAGGCAAAGACGGAGTCTAGAGAGACAGATGATGTAGGCGATGGAAGCAGCAATAGAGAGGGTCTGAGGAAACTCTAACAGCAGGAGGCGGCGATGAAAGTGATGACTTGGTCAGGAAACAATAGCCTATGTTTCCTGAACTTGTGATACCATGTCTGAAGAAGTAGACGCTTGATACGAGCGAGGGAGAAAACAAGAAAAATACAAAGAAAGCATAAAAGAGTGACAGAATGAGGAGATCTGAAAGGAAGGTATACGCACAAAGATTTAGCTAGAAATGGAGGATGGTGAGCAAGAAATACAAGGTAGAGTACCAAAGTCTGAGGTAGACAAGGGCATTCCAAGGGAATGCAAGAGGTGAGAAAATATACCCGTATATGACCAATGGCCTTGCCCGTGAAACTGTGTGTCAACAAGTGTATTGGGAAGTGAACAAACTAGTGAACATTGGGTGTTCACAGAAACTGCTACATGTCACATAGAGCCCCCAAAAAAAATGACCTCTATCAAAGGAATGTTCATCTGGGCTTTGCAGACATGCAGTCATGTGAATGTTTTGTAAAAAATGTTTGCGTGCATAAATGCAATTCTTGATACACTGATCATCAAGTGTGTGAATTTGGGGTGATTAACCATAACTCATTATACCTTGCAAAACTGAGTGGAGGGGCGAAATGACACATTAAAGAGCCGCACGAGAGAATGACGTGAGAATGACTGGCAAAGAATGAGTGAATGAGGAATGGCAGAGCGGAGATACTACCGCGAGGACTGTTGGGATTTTCAGGTGTGTAGCAAGGACTAGGTTCCTTGCTTGTATAGGATCTTTTCTCGTGCAGCAACCTAGCAAAAAGATCAGCAGATGAATTGGAGACTGAATGTGACAGCGGAGGAAATCCTGCTTGATTCCAAAGTACATGTATGGTACATGAAAAGTAGAGCCTAACAAAGGCTACACATGAGCTCCATCACTGCTCCTGGCCCACGCAAGGGGCAACGCCTTGCTAGGCCGTTAAGGCCGTCGACGCAAGGGGTCTTGGTCCAGCACCGTCTTCCAGGTAGACTGGCCTCCAGGAAGTCAGGGCTTCCTCCTTCCCAGGTTGGCAGAGCTCTGTCAGGCTTACAGGGGTGTCCAGGACAAACTCCAGCAGAACCTTGGTCTGAGGTGCTTCCAGATGCTAAGTGCTGCAAGGTTTCGACATGAAAGATGAGTCCTGCTGAGATACTGAGAGGTGCCAGGGTTGCTGCCTTTTATGCTTGCGGCCCTAGCAAGTTGACTGCCTTCCTTGATTGAAGAAGCTTCCTCATATGCACGGTGAAGTTTCACCGTAACCGTGGTTCTTGAATCCTGGAGCTTCTCACGTCTCTGTGTGAACCATAGATCACCGTAGCTGTAATGCGCACATCCTGGCCCTTCTCACAGATCAGTGAGAACCGTAGATCTCCGTAACCGTAATCCTTGCATTCTAGCTCGCCATGCAGCCTGCCAGATGGCGAGCAGAGAAGCATGTTGAGTCATGGCCACGGATTGTCTGTGCTGACGGTCCCCACCAGGAGCTCACACACTGCCTCATGCTAGAAGCCCAGTCAGGCCTTGGCCCACCTGACCGCGGCGCTCATTCGCACTGCTCAGCTACGAGTCCCTGCCCCACTAGAGCCATGCGCAGTAGCCTGTGCATGCCACACTATTTTAGAATCCAAGCCCTTTAGGCCTGGTTGCCAGAATTGGACTGGCCTGTACAGTGAAGAACTGTCCACGGCTTCGCTCCCAAAAGCCACTGAGAGAATTCTCACTCCGCGTATCTTTATCCGATTGTGAAACCGACTCCGTCATATCGGAGCATGAAACCAGCGCAGTCATCGCACCCACTAACACTCCCTTTCGATGGGTGCGCTGGTGAAGAGCTCAGATCAAGCTGGAGTGTTACTGAAAATTTCCTCAAGAGACTTCCAAAAATTCTCGTCGAGGAACTTGAGTCGGGACTCTTCTTCGCTGATCGAGAAAATTCTCGATGTCTGCTGCTGTGTCAAAGAGAAATTTGTTTTCCTCAACATTGAGTCCTCTGGTGTTTGGGGACGGTGAAGGGCCTATTTCTGGTTCCATCCCACTTGACTCCAGTAAATCCAGAAAATTGGGTATACTTGGGTCAAGCTCAGGCCACTCCAGAAAATTCGAAGTTGCTTCCTCAGAAAGTAACCGTTCTGGTGGCTTGCTTGGCTGACGGCTTGCATGTCCAGAAAGCTCCTCCTGGACTCTCGTCTCCCAACATTTCTCCTGGATGCTTATGGACACCTACCTGGAGTCCAAAAAAATCGTTTCTGGCTCCACCACCATTTCTTGGGCCGCTGGAGCTGTATAAACGGCGACCAGACGGCTTGAGAGGCCTACTTCGCCATTTTCAGTCTCACTCAGCCGATTTGTAGGAGTAACAGCCATTGCTTTGTTACTTGACCTGATTTTGTCCTTCTTGTCCGCGAGGTAGTGTCTCTGTGAGCCGTTTCTTGCTCAAATCGTCCAGGAGTGCGGTTTTCGTTGAGGCAGTCGATCGCAACTTTTTCCCTGGTGAGACCTCGCACACCTGCTTGCGTCCATAAAGAGGCACCGTGTGGATATCGCAAATCTGTGTGTTAAGATTTTCTGCCGCGTATTCGAGGAGGCACTTTGCGCAGTCAGAGCTGAATGTCGAAGAATCACCGCCGTCCGTTGCTTTTGTCGCTCGATCCCGTTCTTCGCCTTTTTGTTTTTTGTCAAGCCAGGTTTTTTGTAGCCGGATAGCAGTTCCTGTTGGCCTGAGGATGAGTGTGTACCCTGGAGGGTCCTTAGCAGTGGCTCGTTCACACCACCAACTCTTCTTTGGAGAGACTTAAACTGTGGAGGCAACTGGTTCCAAGGATGGCAAAATACTGGTCAGAGATTGAGGCAATAGTTTTGGCCTCAATTGACTAGGAATGAACACTTTTTCAAGGCTCAAAAGCAGTGGCATTTTATAGCCATTGATCTAAGCTTTCTAGAACACCAAAGCATGCCAGATTTGGAGCTTCCTAGCAGATTCTATGGCTTCTAGAGTGCTCCTTGGTAGGCTGTCCTTTTCCCACCTAGGAAGGCATCCCTTCCCTCCTCTAGAAGNAGGAGGGAAGGTGTCCAGAAGACCAAGACACCTCTAGATGCCTTGTAGGACAAGTCACCCCTTCTAGAAGGTGTGCCACCTTCCTGGACCCTCACCTGGCCTTCTAGAAACTTAAAGAGGAACTCTAGAGGTTGAGCTAGCTTCCTGGCATCTATTTTCCACCTCCCTTGAGGCACGGCATAACTTCATCTTGTGGGACTTGAACCCGGGCCCCTGCCTCTAGAGGTGGACACCATTAACCACTAAGCCACTAAGGCTTGTCTTTTTTGTGTTCCTTTTTGGAGTCACTCCTGCCATGGTGAGGAGCATCACTCCAACAATCTCCCCCTTGCGCATCACCCATGGCAGTCATCCATGCTCAACCTGCAACTGACGAACCTTTCTCCTAATGTGAGGCGTGCTCATGCTTAATTGCTCCCTCCCACTCAGCCGCATCCTTTTTGTGCAGTGCCTCCTTGAGGCTCCTCTTGCGCGAATCCAGTCCAAATGCCCTTGTCGGCATCGTATCTTTTTGTCCTTCTTCGTACACGGCTGCTCGTGCGGGGCTCTTGAGGCGGTTGTTCTTGTTGCTGTCCCCTTTTGGCGCCATCCTCTCCAAACGGCTGCTCCCCCTCTCTTGGAGACCTTGGAGACATCGGTCGACTCCCCGCCTCCACGTCCATCTTCGGTGTTTCGGATTCTTCATCCGAACTGGCCGGAACAAATTGTTTCGTTCGCCCATCCCTTGGGCGATCATCTCCAGCTGGTGCTGCTGTGAGGACGTCACCCTCATTCACGTCCTCCGGCGTCTCCCCCTCAAGGAGTGGCATCCACTCCCCCCTCTTGGAGAGACCTGCCTCCTTGTCTGTCCAACGGCTTTTCTCATCAAACGTGACGTCGCGACTCCGCACAATCTGCTGCCTCCTTGGGTCAAAGAGCCGATACGCCTTGCTTCCGCTCTCATATCCAAGGAAAATACACCGGCGGGTACGCGGGTCCAGCTTGCTCCGTCCCTCACGTGCCTGCACCATTGCATGTGCAACACAACCAAACGTGCGGAGGTGACCCACNCGATTCGCTCTCTCTGCGACGCCATTCTGTTGTGGGGAGTGTGGAGTTGTTTTCTGCCACTCAATCCCCTTGCTCTTCATCCACCCAAGACACCCCGCATATTCACCGCCGTTGTCACTCCGGAACGCCTTCACCTTCAACTCTGTTTGCCGCTCCACATCAGCCACAAACTCTTGCATGCACGCAAGGACCTCACTCTTCCGCTTCATTGGGTAGAGGTAGAGTTTTCGGTTGTGGTCATGAATGAAGGTGAGGAAGTAGCGAGCTCCGCCGATGGAGCTGTCAATCGGTCCACACACATCTGTGTGTACCACGGCCAGTTTTGCCAATGCACGCGTCCCCTTGGCGACAAACGGCTACCGAGTTGATTTGCCAATGATGCACGGCTCACACACGGTCTCCTTGGTTCCATCAAGGCCGCTGATTTGGACACCCCGCACCACTTCCCTCTCAGCCATCTCCTTCACTGTCGATGGAGAAATGTGGCAGAGTCGGCGGTGCCATAGGTCCAGGTCTCCTCCGTCCTTCGTTGCAAGATTGGCGGCGTTGGACCCCACCCGGCTGTTGAGGATCTTCGCGCCTGGCAGGTACAAGTCGTCCTCCCTCTTGGCACGTGCAATCACCTCACCTTTGCCCTCTTTGCGGATGACGGCCTCCTTCTTTGTGAAGAGCACCTCAAGTCCCTTGTCGGTAAGGCGGCTGACGGAGACCAGGTTTGCCCCAAAGTTAGGCATATGCAACACATTGTGGATTGTGCTCGTGACAGGTTTTCCATCCACAATTGACTCAATGCAGACGTTACCCTCACCGGCAGCCACCTCTGTTTTCCATTGGCCACCGTCATGCGTCTCTCCAAGGCGCCGTAGGTGACAAATGCCGCCCTGTTGCATTGCGTGTGGCGGCCTGATCCGGAGTCGATGACGGCAACTCCCGGATCCTTCAAGTTGGTGGAGTTGTACGCCATAAGGGCATGCTCATCTTTCTTCCCGTCCCGCTGCGACCGATTTGTTTTCTTCTTGGGATAGTTGCGCGCGTAGTGGCCCTCCTTGCCGCAATTGAAGCACTCCCCCTTCTTGTCACCCTTCTTAGTGCCCTGTTTGGCACCCTTCCACCTGTCGCCTCGGCCTCCACTTTGAGGATGAACCGTGTAAGCTGAACTTGATGCCGCTGCATTCTCTCGACCGCCACGTCGCATCCACTCATTGCGCACGTACTCAGCAACCTTCGTGTACTTCAGCTCATCTGAGGGCCAGCCACCAAGGACTGTGATCATGGGACTCCAACTGTCCGGCAAGGCCAGAAGGAGGATCCTAGCTTGCAATTGAGAGTCGACCTCCCAACCAGTGGCCACGCACTCCGCTGCGAGCGACTCAATCTGCTGCATGATCTCCATGATGTTGTCGCCTTCGTTGGCTCGGAGGGTGACGAGCCGTTTGAAGATGAAGAGCTGATTGGCAAGGTTGCTTGACTGGTAGATGGAGCAGAGTTTTGACCATGCGTCTGCGGCCAGGGTGCATCCTTGGATGTGCCCAAGTTGTGGTGGACATAACGCGGACACAAGGAGCGCCAACGCCTTTTTGTTGCGCTTCTTGTATGCCTCCTTCACCTCAGCCGTTGCAGTCTCCGGCGGAGCAGTCTCATCACCCTTTACGAGCTCAAGCAGTCCCTTGTCATCGAGGAAGACCTCAAACTGCCACCTCCACAAGGCAAAGCCTGTCCTATCAAACTTAAGGACAGCGCGACTGCTCTCTTGCTCGCTGGCTGCCATGTCTTGCTGTTGGGAGCGTGAAATCAAGCTGGCTTTGAACCCCTTAGAGGCGTGGGCCCATAACCCTTCGTTGGCCTGAGGGTGAGTGTGTACCCTGGAGGGTCCCTAGCAGTGGCTCGTTCACACCACCAACTCTTCTTTGGAGAGACTTAAACTGTGGAGGCAACTGGTTCCAAGGATGGCAAAACACTGGTCAGAGATTGAGGCAATAGTTTTGGCCTCAATTGACTGGGAATGAACACTTTTTCAAGGCTCACAAGCAGTGGAATTTTATAGCCACTGATCTAAGCTTTCTAGAACACCAAAGCATGCCAGATTTGGAGCTTCCTAGCAGATTCTATGGCTTCTAGAGTGCTCCTTGGTAGGCTGTCCTTTTCCCACCTAGGAAGGCATCCCTTCCCTCCTCTAGAAGGTTCTGCCCCTTCCTAGATTCCTCAGCTTGCTTCTAGTAGGAGGGAAGGTGTCCAGAAGACCAAGACACCTCTAGATGCCTTATAGGACAAGTCACCCCTTCTAGAAGGTTTGCCACCTTCCTGGACCCTCACCTGGCCTTTTAGAAACTTAAAGAGGAACTCTAGAGGTTGAGCTAGCTTCCTGGCATCTATTTTCCACCTCCCTTGAGGCAGGGCATAATTTCATCTTGTGGGACTTGAACCCGGGCCCCTGCCTCTAGAGGTGGACACCATTAACCACTAAGCCACTAAGGCTTGTCTTTTTGGTGTTCCTTTTTGGAGTCACTCCTGCCATGGTGAGGAGCATCACTCCAACAGTTACGGCCATGGCGTGCAACGGGGTGAGGGCAACCAGGACCTCGCCATCGCTGGCGAGACTCCTTGCTTGCCCTGCACAAGCTGCCGCGGCTGCAAGCGAGCCTGCTTCGCTCGCTTCTTGCGCAGCATCCCCCTTTGCCGCGCCTGCTACTGCGATGGCACCTACTTGCATCGCGGTGGTCGCGTTTCGCGACTACAGCCGTGCGGTCGCTTTCAGCTTCATCGCCAGCGAGCAAGCTTGTCAGCGAGCAGCTGCGTCATCGCGCTGTCTTTTTTCTTCTTTTTTGCAAAAACAACCCGCAGAATCGTGTTGGTACATCCTGCGCTCCTGCAGAAACTCAGTCGCGTTTGGATCCGCGTTCTTAGCGAACCTGTTCAAGTCCAGCAATTACTGAAAGCGAGGCTGATGCTCAGAATCTCCAGGAACTTTCTCCTTTTGACTGCACAGATTTCTCAGTGCTCCCCCTCTCTGCTGCAGTTGAAATTTTCTCACCCACTTGCACCATAAAACAGGTGATAGTTGTTCGTACGCTGAACGAGGTGCTGATGGCGCGTCGTCCAATCTTCGACTTCCACGTGCCGTTTTCTTTGCCGTTCTTCAGGGCGTACTGCATGAACGCAATTGTGGTAAGTCCACACTACTGCGAGCACCTGTAGAAAAGTTCTTTGGGGAGATTCTTTGCCAAGAAGTTTGCAGCTTGCCTCGTCCCCGGCACGTGCATGAGCTTAATCGTGCCATCTTGTACTTTTGAGCAGATCCAATGCCCGCGTATGTTGATGTATTTGGTTCGACCTTGAAACTTGGTCAAACTTTCCAGGTCGATTGCAGATTTGTTGCCCACAAAGATTTGCGTCGGCTTCTCTTGTGGAAATCCGATGTCCTCGAGGAGGTTGCGTAGATATGTGACCTCCTGTGCAGCTGATGTAGCAGCCACATACTCAGCTTCTGCAGAGCTGAGTGTGATCAGGCTTTGTCTCTTGCTTGTCCATGATACAGCTCCACCGTCGAGCAGGCACAAAAATCCTGACGTGCTGCGTCGGTCCTCCTCGATTCCACCAAAATCTGCGTCTACATAACACTGCAGCTCTAGATCACTTGCGCTGCCAAAACTCAGGCTGGCATTGCTTATGGTTTTGAGGTATCCGAGGGCCCGATTAAGCTCCTTGCACGCTGCTTCTGAGCATGTCTCGTTACCGTGTGCGAGGTTGCTGACTGCAAACTGTAGATCTGCTCGTGTACAGCTTGCAGCATGCATCAATGAGCCGACTCTGCTGCGATAGTCCATCTCACTCCTCCCCCTTGGTCCTTGATGCTTCAGCTGCTACTGAGTGAGAGGAGTTGGCACGTGTCGATCAGGTACACCAAAACGCTTACAGACCTTTGTAGCATAGGTCTTTTTGCTCAATTCAAGCTTCCGAGCTGTGCGATCACCCTTGATGTTCATGCCAAGGTAGAACTCAAAGTTCTACCTTGGCATGAGTGTCATGTTGACCTCTTTTTCCATGGCCGTTGCCGTGGCTTTGATGATA
Source organism: Penium margaritaceum (assembly GCA_023375785.1). Classification (NCBI taxonomy): domain Eukaryota; kingdom Viridiplantae; phylum Streptophyta; class Zygnematophyceae; order Desmidiales; family Peniaceae; genus Penium; species Penium margaritaceum. The sequence continues at coordinate 31,581 of SZWC01016486.1, read as the reverse complement.
GTGGCTGATGGGCTGATGATCAAGATGTCATCGACATAGACCAGAACACAACAGTCTAGTTTTTTTCTCTTCTGACGGCCTGTGGAGAAAGAGACCATCACCGTATGCCGATGGGTGGAAGTCGAGGGATTCCAACAGACTTTGGAGCTTGCGCTACCACAAAAGTGGACTTTGCTTCAGGCCGTACAAACTTTTCACTAGTTTACACACTTGCGTGCTCCCATCATCGTAACCCTCTGGCTGCTTCATGAACACAGTTGTGTCCATCTCCCCGTGCAGAAAAGCGTTCTTTACGTCAAGCTGCTGCACTTCATAGTCCAACGCTACTGCAAAAGCCAGCATGATGCGAGCTGTGGTGTAGCGACTCACGGGGGCGTAAGTCTCAAAAAAATCTTTTCCTTCCACTTGTGAAAACCCCTTTGCCACAAGACGGGCTTTAAACTTGGCGATATTGCCGTCATCTTTTTGTTTTGATGCGGAAGACCCACTTGACTCCAGCAGGGCGTGAGCCTGCAGGTAGTTCCACGAGCTCCCATGTGCCTTGCTCCATGAGGCTCCCATGTTGCGCATCCAATGCTGCTTTCCACTCAGCTGCATGCTCTCCACTGAGAGCTTCCTTCAAAGTCTTTGGCTCTAGTGGCAGTTCTTTTGTTGATGTTAAGAGGGCAGTGAGGTGGGTAGTTGTAAAGTCAGCGAGAACGTCTGCGTCCTCTTTATACACCAAACATGCTGTGATGGCCATGATGTACTCTTCCTCCTCCTCCTCCTCGGCTCTCTGCTGTTCCAACTGCTGCTGGAGGAAGCGCGTGAAACGCCTGTTGTGGACTCCGCCTAGAGAATGATGCTGCCGTGTCGCCTGCGGACCATCCTTCACAAGCACTACCTTCGGTTTGCCATCACATGCTTCGATCGGCTCGTGATCTTGGGGGACGCCTACCAGGTGGTCTCCATGGAGGGGCACACGCGTGCCCACCGCCTCCTCATGCGCCTCAGCCAAATCCGCAAGGGTGAGTAAATCTTGATTTGAATCTTCTTCTTTTAGTGACTCATTGTAGGAGTCGTAAGAGGTCTGGAGGAAATGTGGCGCTGTCTTCTGCTTTTCCTCCCATGCTTGGCACGCTAGGTCCAAAAAAAAATGCGTCACGATAGACAACAATTCTCTGCGAGTCCAGTTCGTAGAACTCCCAGCCCTTCATTTTAGGGCTTTTTCCAAGAAAAACTCCCCACGATGCATTGTCTACCAGCTTCTTGTGGCGCTCCTTTGGCACATGGAAAAGTGCCATGCAGCCAAAGGTTCTAAGCATGGTGACGTCAGGCTTGTAAACATGCCATGCCTGAAATGGCGTCATGTCAGGTAGAACTACATGTGGTACACGATTGCGCACCCAAACTGCTTGTCTCAGCGCATAAGGCCACCAGTTGCTGCTGAGCTGAGCACCAAGAAGCATATCCTTCAACGTCTCTTGCATTGTGCGGCTGGCTCTTTCAGCCACACCATTCTGCTGCGGTGTGTAGGCTGTTGAAAACTGCTGCACAATCCCCATCTCCTCCAGACCGGACATGAATTCTCTGCTCGTATACTCTCCGGCATTGTCCGAACGTAGGACTTGTAACTTTGTATTGCCTTGCCTCTCTGCCATTGCCAACCACTTGAAGAAGTAGGTGGGAGCTTCATCTTGAGTGTGTAGAGGATAGCTCCACACAAAACGTGTCGCGTTGTCGACAAACAGAAGAAAGTATTGGTGTCCTCCGTAAATGGTAGCTGTTGGTAGTGGTCCACATATGTCTGTGTGGACTAGCTTCAACTTCTGGCTGATGTCACACTTTGTGCAAGAGGGAACATCTGTCATGGAATCTTTGCATGCACGCAGTCCTCGCATGGAAGCGCCGTTTCCTTGCTCCCATTATCCTTGATGTTGATGCCATTGACTTGCTCCTTCTTGTGCATTGACTGCACAAGCTGATTGTTTACGTGGCCCAATCGTTTGTGCCACATAGCGAGGTCTGCACCAGAGCCTTGGTGGAGACTTGCTGTTGCAAATGGCGATTGGAGTTCGTCAGATGTTGGAGCTCAAAAATCTTGCTCGATCATGCCGTGTGGTAGGAGGCAACCTTCCACAAAGGTATCGCCTTCACGGCTCTTCAAAGCAACGTGAGGATACAAACTGTGTGGATGTGTCTGATGCTGCTACGGCTGCTATAGATGTAGAAGTTGTAGACGATACTACTACTAACGATGCAACACATGGGGCAGCTGGTGTAGCAAGTGCGGTTGTACCAGCTGATGCAGCTGTGATTGTAGAGGATGCGGAAAGTGTGGATGTAAACTGTATGGATGTGTCTGATGCTAAAGCTGTAGGAGCTGCAGAGGACGCTGCTATTGGAGATGAAACGGGTGCTCCTGCTCCATCCTCGGCGCTCATTGATGTAGTCGATGTCGAAGAGGACAAATGCACACACACCCCCTCAACCGGTGCAACGACAGAAGCCGGTGGAGATGAAGACGTGCCGGAGACAAGACGAACATGACGCGCTAGACGACGACGACGTCGTCGAGGAGGCTGACATGGAGGGGGCATGATACCAGTGGAGCGCAGGATGGAGAGAATGGCAGTAGACTGAGACGTAAGGTCCAGTGCAGTCGGGGAAGGTCCCTCCGAAGAAGATAAGGAAGATGAGGACGATGGTGCACAGGAAGAGTCAACCTGATGGGTGAAGAGGTGGTCCTTGATCTGCTACATCATCTGCCGTAGACTCTCAAGCTCGGTATACAGGACAGCAAGAGCGCCGGTGTGATGAACGAACGAATGAGGTAGGTCTGTCTGCTGTGGTGCGTGAGGGAACTCACGAGGTGGGAGCCAGGGTGGATGCCACCTATTGGGGCGCAGGTGACGTTGGCGCCAACCGTGGCGTCCATCGCCACAGAAGTGGCAGGCAAACCCACGAAGAGTTGGATCCTCCCGTGGAAGAAGAGGGCCTCACCTCTGAGAGTCACGATGGTGAGAATGGAGCATGCCGCGTCCTGGCGGTGTAACGACCGACCACAGGAGCGGCTGGAAAGCAGCATCACTAAAGGGTGGTGCTGGCGGCCACACATCAACCCCGGAAGGCGGGGGATGATGCAAATGAGCGTGAAGTATCCCATGGTTTGGTGGTGGTGAGAAGGACCAGTGAGGAGGCTGACAAGAGGGTGGAGGCAGTCCGGGCACCAGGCCGTCAGGCTGATGCCATGGGTATGCGTGTAGAGCGCTAGCTCCGGTTGGAGTAGAAATCGACCACAGAGGAAGTTGTCCAGCGTACCCATGAAAGGGTGATGTCAGAGGCTGGGTCAAGATGCCGATGGGCTGGTGACACGACTAGGCAAGGGGAGCGCTCTCTCCTGGTCGTGACGAAACCGACCACAAAAGTGACTGACCAGCACCACCATGTGGTGGCGGTGTCATTGGTAGAAGCACTGTGCTCGGAGGCAGCTGGTGATGAGAGGGAGCGTAAGGTACGCTGGCTCCCGGCGGTGTAGATACAAGCAACGGGAGCACATGGCCCGGGGAATCACGTGGAGGTGATCCCGGCTGTGGCCTCAGCATATCCGAGGACCGCAGATGAAGAGGACGTGTAGAGTGCTATCAATAGACGGTGTCGAAACCGCCCATGGGGTGGAAGGGCCAGGTGGTGGTCCTGGGCGTGGCAACATCGTGCCGAGAGGGACAGTGAGATTTGATAGGTGTGAACGTTTCTGTCAATGTCCCCGGGCCGATGATGACCGGGGTGATGCAATGACCGGGGTTAAGCGCCCATAATTGGTTTGAACTAAAAAAGGTTTAAAGAAAGAAACAGAAGGGAAAATAGGGAGAAACGTTACCCCTTGTTTTTTTGTACTTGGTTTTGCAAAATTAAAACGGGACGGAGTGTTTTTTTTCTAAAAGTTACAAAACTACCCTGTGGGTCACCGAGTGCCCACGATGTCTCGATTGCCACTAGTTTTCTTTGGACGATGTGGCTGTGTCAAGTCCAGCATGAGAAACAAGTGACAACCGGCCACCACCCACGATCGTGTGGGTGACGTCGCACCCACGCGAAGGTCGTGGGAGGCTTTCGCCGGCTGCCTCGATGCGAGGTGCCGACGAGGACAGACCGTCGACCACCGATGGGCTGCTGTGCGCAATGCTGCCATGTCGCTTCCGAGCAGTTTCCGACAGGACTTCTCAGTTCCACGCGAAAATGGTGACTCGCGAGTTCCGCGATACAGCTCCGGCCCCTTCAGCTACTTCGGCCGCTTCTGATCCTGCTGCAGCCGCTGCTGCTGTTGCTAATGCTAGCTAGGTGCAGGTTGCGGAACTTCGGGGTTCACTTCGCACAGAGCTGCTATTGCTGATTAGCGTTGCTGCTGTGGCTGGGCACTGTTGCTACTGCACGCGCGCGGATCCTTATGCAAACGCGAATACGGCTGCTTGCTGCTGCTACTACTCCGCAATGCTGTGGCTGTTGTTGCTTGCTGCAGCATGCTGCACGCTGCTCGCTTGTGCGAAGTAAGATGCACAGTGCAGTCAGCCGGCTGTGGGTGAAAACGCTGCTGCGCGCAGCTGATGCTGATGCTGCTGACGCTGCGCGCTGTTTGCTTGCTGCATGCTGCACGCTGCTTTACTGCACACCGCTTGATGCAGCAAGCTCGCACTGCTGCTGTAGCCCTGCTGGCACACGCTGCTTGCACGCCGCAGCTGCGCCGTTTGTATGCAGCTGCAATGCTGCTTGCAGGCGGCACTCATACCCCACTCACACTCTCTTGTCGGGAGGCGTTATTTTGTTGATCAGCTGCTGCTGCCGCATCGGTGGTGCTGATTATGCCGCCCATATGGCAGCTTCAGGATAACCCGATGGACATGAGTTGACTACTAAACCTAAAAGTTAGGTGGAAGCCATCCTTGATTTTGTTGCTCCTGAACAATTCTGTCTACGTGGCGCCACGTGGTGCACCTCAGCTGCGCTTCACACCTGTTCTACTGCTTGTTGCTCACACGGCCCCCCTGTGCTCTTGTTCCATGCTAAAATGAGTCTAGGGCATGCAGGCCTATGTTGCAAGAGACATGAGCTCTGGTGGTGAGCGAGAGAAATGCAGCGCGAAGATTTGGCTCAGTCTGGAACGAATGAATTAAGGATCAAGGAGAGAACTACAATGAGCCCTGCCTAGGACTGATGTACTGGGGACTGGCTGCTAACCCACTAGGCCCCGTCATCCCCGTCGCACCAAAGGGCACGAACGGGGAATATGCATGTCATGGATCATGAAAACAACAATGGAGGTCTCCCGAGGCACCGGGACAGTCCACCGAGTGCCCGGGTCTCGACCAGCAGGAAAACATGCGATGTACCCCAATCGTATCCAAACTCTACGGTGATACACTAGCATCACCGACTATCTAAACTATTGGTTTTTGTGCTCATTGTGCTCTGTTGTGTCCTTTCGGCTTGTGTACATCGGCATGCAGATGACTGACGACAAGACTGGACGCTGATGGAGTGTCGTCCGGTGGAGCCGACGCACGCTGACGTCTTCTCGCAGTTCATTGGAGCCGCCTCTCTCCGGCGACGTGTTCAGCTCAATCGGCAAGCCTCCTCAGCGGTCGTGCTGCCGGCAGTCGCTGCCACCGTAGTCATTGTGTGCTGTTGGTTTTTTTGCATCTCTCATTGTGCTCTGTTGTGTCCTCCCGACTTGTGTACATCGGCGTGCAGATGACTGACGGCGAGACTCGACGCTGATGGAGTGTCGTCCGGTGGAGCCGACGCACGCTGAGGTCTTCTCGCAGTTCGCTGGAGCCTCCTCTCTCCGGCGACGCGCTCAGCTCCATCGGCAGGCCTCCTCGGCGGTCGTGCTGCCGGTGGTCGTTGACACCGCAGTTGCTGCTTGCATGCGTCCAGCGCGTCCCATCGCGTCTGCATCGTCATGCATTGCCCAGGGTCCCAGCTGCATGTTGCATGGCCCTGTTTGGCAGCATAAACCATTGTGGGCACTATCTGGGTTTAGCCTGCCATAACTCCTCGCTACTATTTTCTAGCAGATTCTGACCGCACGGCTGCGTTCGCAGCGTCGGTATTATGGTATGGTCCAGTTTTCAGGCAAAACGGACAACGCCCGGGTTTTGGGCCGTCGGCTGCCTGGCAGGCCTCACCGAGAAAACCTGCCAGCCTGAACTGAGCTATTTTCTGATTGGCTGATGAACTGAGTAACAAGCTCTACAGAGCTAGGGGGGGCCTAGAACTTGGAGGGGTCTCCCATTGTTGTTTATTCTTCATTCTTAATCAGTCATTGTCAGTTTTCAACTGTTTTCTGGCGCTAACTCTAGCGCGCGTGTTTCTGAGTAACAAAACCCAGAGCTTCTAGACTTTAACTCTAGAGCAGCAAACTGCGGGGGCAGCTGACTTAAGCAACGAGCGTGGAAGCCCGCACGCTGCATCAACAATGCTGTTGCCCCAACCTGCTGCCTAGTTTTCTTTCTTGGTATCAGAGCCAGAGCGTAGCAGCAGCAGCAGCAGACTGACGTACAGGTGCCAGACAACGCCGGCGGACTCCCATACGCGCCAGCGCAGGGGAAATGCTGCCGGATTTTTTCCGGAAGCATTGACCCGCCTGGTGGCGGCGTCAAAAATCTTCCCACGGCCACTGGGCCAGGGGAAATGCTGCCGGATTTTTTCCGGGAGCACTGATCCCCACGCTGGACGCAAGGGAGTGAGCGGCCGACCACGCGAGGCACCTGCTGACGACGGCGCAAGGCATTGACGTCCTCAGGTGTGACTGAACGCAGCAGCCAGCAGCAGCAGCAGCAACTTGCCGCGGCAGCGAGCAGTGGCAGCAGCGGCCAGCAGCAACAGCAGATAGCAGCGGCTGGTAGTAGCAGCAGCTCGCAGCAGCAGCAGCCCGCAACAGCAGCAGCCGGCAGCACCAGCAGTAGCAACTGCTCGCAGCAGCAAGCAGCAGCAGCAGCAGGCGGCAGCAGCAGCAACGACAGCAGCTGCAGCAGGCGGCAGCAGCTGCAGCAGCTCGCGGCAGCTGCAGCTGCAGCAGCCCGCAGCAGCAGCTGCTGCAGCTGCGAGCAGCTAGCTGCTCGCAGCGAGCAGCAAGCAGCCAGTTGCTCGCTGCGAGCAGCCAGCTGCTCGCAGCGAGCAGCAAGTAGCTAGCTGCTCTCTGTGAGCAGCCAGCTGCTCGCTTCCAGTAGCCAGCTGCTCGCAGCCAGCAGCGAGCTGCGAGCTCCTCGCAGCGAGCAAGCAAAACAGAAAAAAAAAAACAACAACAAAAAACGGGGACCTACCCCCCCCCCCCCACGCTCTCTCCCTCTGTTAAGGAGCAGCAGGAGCAGCAGCCGCAGCAGCAGCAGCAGTAGCAGTAGCAGCAACAAGTCGTAGCAGCCTCAGCAGCCGCAGCAGCTTGCAACAGCCGCCGCTGCAGTTGCAACTGTAGCCGCAGCAGCAGCCCCAGCCGCATCAGCTACATCAGCAGCTACAGCCACAGCAGCAGCAGCAGCAGCAGCAGCTACAGCAGCCACAGCAGGAACAGCAGCAGCACCTGCATCCGTAGCACCAGCAGCCGCAGCCGCAGCGGCAGCAGCACCAACAGCCGCCGCAAGCAATAGCAGCAGCAACAGCAGCAGCTGCAGCGTCTACAGCAGCACCATCAGCAGTAACAGCGGCGGCCCCAATCCCACTGCTGACGTCAGCATCCCGCTGCTGACATCACTGCTGACATCATCAACAAAAAAAAGGGGGGGGAGAAAGGGAAGGGGAAAAAAAAAACCAAGGGGTGGGTAGAACTCCCACCACCCCTGCTGTGATCAGCAAAGACAAAACAAAACAAAAAAAGGAAAAAAAAAACACAAGACAAGAGACACAACACCATGGAAGGTAGCCCAAGTAGAGAGGGGTCCTCCTCTGTTGGGGGGACCCCTACCCCTCCTTTCTTGCAGCGCCTGCAGCAGCAGCAGCAACAGCAGCAGCAGTAGCAGCAGTAGCAACAGCAGCAGCAGCAGCACCAGTAGCAGCAGTAGCAGCAGCAGCCGCCGCCGCCACCGCTGTAGCAGCAGCAGCAGCAACAGCAGCAACAGCAGCAGCAGCAGCAGCAGCCGCCGTCACCGCTGCAGCAGCAGCAGCAGCCGCCGCCACCGCTGCAACAGCAGCAACAACAGCAACAGCAGCAACAGCAGTAACAGCAGCAGCAGCAGCAGCAACAGCAGTAGCAGCAGCAGCACCGCCGCAACAGCAGCAACAGCAGCAGCAGCAGCAGCCGCCGCCACCGTTGCAATCCTGACCCCCTCGCTGCTCTTCAGCAACAGCTTGCCGCCTTGACGCAGCAGCTTGCAGCGCTACAGCCCGTAGCCGCCCAAACTGCCACCAGTGGTCTACCGCCGTTCGTCCCTCCAGGGCACGCCAGCCCAGCTGTGTCTGCTGCCACGTACTACCTGGCACAGCAGTAGACTCAGCGCCAGCGGCAGACAGTCACTTCCGTCCTTGGCCCCACTCAGGGTGCCGGCCGCAGGCAGAAGGACTATGAGACGCCGCCCCCGCCGCTTCAGGCCGGCGAGCAGTTCCAGAGCTGGGAGCTCAGCTTCTGGATCTGGGTGCAGGGTGAGGGCCTGTGGGCATACTACACCCTCCCTTACGACCCCACCCAAGCCGACCAGTTGTATGACGATTGTCGCGCCGTCCATGCCCTTGTCCCAGTCGCCCCTCCAGCTTCCCGCCTGGCCTTAGAGCCTTTCCTCGGCGACGTCACGGCTCGCGACACCCCAGACCCTGCAGGCGCCTGGCACGTCCTCACCAGGCCTCATCGCCTGTCCAGCGACGCTGAGATCAGCCGTCTGCTCCAAGAGTTCAACTCCCTGCACATGGGGGAGACCGAGACGGTCACCGCCTACTGGCAGCGGGCGGAGGACATCCTCCGTCGTCTCGGCAGATCTGCTCCGCCCCCTCTGTCCGCGCTCCTCACCATCAAGCGCGGCGCCACCAGCGACTACGCCGACGTTTTCGTACACTACCCCCAGGACGTCCTCTCCACCATGGCGACCCAGGGCACCCTCATGCCCTGGGCATACGAGCTCTTCCTCCGCATTGAGGAAGCTCGCCAGGAGTCCCAACTCCATCGTGCGGAGGCGCTTGCATCCCCTACCGTCGCCTCCCCTGCTGTCGCCTCCCCTGCTGTTGCCTCCGTGGCCGTCGCCTCCCCCGCCGCAGTAGCCTCATCGTCGTCAGGGAAGAAGAAGAAGAACCGGAACAAGAAAGGCAAGGGTCAACCACAACAGCAGCAGCAGCAGTCGTCGACCGGGTCCAGCGGTGGTGGCTCGGTCTGCCACAGCTGTGGTCAGCCCGGGCACGGGTGGTACACGTGCCCTCTCCCGACGGACGAGGCGCGCGTCATCGCTACCATGCGGCGCCAGCGGGAGCGCCGCCTCGCCTCTG